>KK118198.1:42340-60593 GCA_000611955.2 Stegodyphus mimosarum | reverse complement strand
ATATATATTCATACTTTTTTATTTCTTAAACGATTTTCAATTTTTGTTTGCTTTAGTTTCAAATTTGATGTTCAGAGAAGGCACTAGATTTTTCCTTTTTTACTTTCTTGGCAGTTTTCTGAACCGACGAGAATTTTTCTCTTTTTGTATTTAACTGTTTGCTTCTTAAATTGAGTTTGTTTAATCTAGGAAGTTTTTACTTCCAGTTTTTTTATAATTTCTGCTTTTAAAATTAATTGAGTAATCTTTTTCTGCTTTTTAAATAATTTTTTTTATTGAAAATTTTAAATTCCTTGTACACCACATAGTATTACACAAGGCTTACAAAGGTAAGTAAAAGAAAACAAATACAATAACGACACAAAATAATAATAAAAAAAAACTTACAAATTCACAGATGACACGTGAGAGATAAATTTACAGAAGAAAAAGAAAGCCATTTTATCTTGGACAAATACACGAAGAGGGGGAGGAAATGTAATATTCACAGATTTTAACCTAGAAATGAGTTCTTTTCGTCCTTCGAGCTTTGAACAATAGAACAACAAATGTTCGACATTTTCATCTCCCCCGAAGCTGCATGAACACAAGTCTGTACTAGATAATCTAAATCTCTTGAGATAAGAACTGAATTTACCATGTCCAGTTAGAAATTGAGTAATTTCAGAATTATAGAGAAAGTGTTTATTATTCAATCTGTGAGGAATAGAAGGAAAATATAGTTTAGTTAAGGAGGCATTAGTAGAATTCTTGTATAGTTCATTCCACTTGAGTATTGTATCTTCCCTACTTTTGTTCTTGAAAAATGACTTGGGCAGTATCATTGGAGTAATTACTTGAAGATTTGTAGCTTGTTTTGCCAACCAATCAGCCCTTTCATTTCCTAGATTGCCAGTATGGCCACGTACATGAGAAAAGATAACATCAACACCTTTGTTATTAAGGTCTTTAAGAAGGGCATGAGAAGTGACAATTAATTTGTTACATGAGAAGATATTCCCAAGTGAATATAAGGATGAAAGGGAATCAGTGCGAATAAGAAATTTGGCACTTAACGAATAGTTGTTAGATACCCACTTAATTGACTCACTAATGCAGAGTAATTCGGCTTGGAAAACACTGCATTCATTGGGGATTCTAAAAAGTTTATATTCCAGTTCAAAACCATGATGGAAAACGACATAAGCTAATCCAACTCGATTATTAATTTTACTGCCATCTGTATGACACACAACAGGGAAATTGTCATCAACAGAATTGTCATCAATGATAATTTAAATTGGCAAACGATCGGCAGGATGAGGAAGATCTTCAAACAACACTTTGGTATCGAACATAAATTTGCTGATGGTATCTTTAAACTTTTTATCATTTAAAACATGAAGGTCAATCGGAGGAAATCCTGAAATTACGAAACAGGCTTCATAGCTAATTGTTCTGTATCCACGCACAACTCTTAGTAAAATTCTCCTTTGAATTCTGTGAAGTATACGGGAATTAATCTTCTTTTCTAAATTAATAAAATAATTGGAGGAATATTTGAAATAATTGGAGCAATATTTGCAACTTTGGAGTTGCAAATTTTCTAAGCTAATTTTACACGCTTTCGAGCCGCCCCTTTTTTAGGTTTTATATTTCGACCTTTTCTGCTAGTTTAATTCGGGGAATACCCTTACTATATATGATTATAATTCTTCATTTTCCTTAAAATATTTTTTTCGGTTTTGTATGTATAATTTTTTTTTTGTATTTTGAATCTTAATTTTTTTGAATATCTGTGTTTAGGTTTTTATATTCCTATCTTAGGGTTACGAATACAGGTCGGGAAAAGATCTGAGCATTTGAGAGTCTCTAAAAGATACTCTAAATTGAAAATATTTTTCGAATTTTACGGTCCTGAATCTCAAATGTCTCAGAGAAACGAAACTTGTATTCGGAACCCATTGATCAACTAGCTTTAGGGCTTCAAAACACTCTTCCCTTGATAGGTTCCGTTTGAAGCGTTGAACTGAGGAGATCAATATTTATTATTATTTTTTATTTTTACTTCCTTTACAATACTTTCAATATTGTCTAATGTTTACTTGTACTACCTTAGGTTGCGACTTTATTCGAGATGCATAATAGTTAGGAGCTTCATAGGAAAGAGACTGTAAACATGCATTTAACTCGACTTTTCCCTTTTTCTTAAATGTTTTTTCATTTCTTGAGAACCTGCAGCAATTGCGCATTTCGTCTATTAGTTTCTAAACTTTGTTCTAATAATCTTTTAAGAAAATGTCTTCTGTCTCTAGAGTTTATATAAATATATATTCCTGTTGTGTTATCCGGATCGGTGAGCTCAGTTTTTTAATCTTTTAGGTTAGTAACTTGAGGAAATTTTTGGTTTAAAAGTAATTGAATTATGTTATTCTGATGTTCTGGTTGCTTTTAGTTAATCTGATAAAATATCTGCAGTATTATCAAGTTGAAGTGGAGCTAAGCCTAACTAAGCCACCGTTTGTTTACATTTGAAACTGTAAGTAGAATAGTGAATTAAGTCAGTGGTGCACCAATTTCTCTGTGGTTAACAGCGAATCCAGTGGGACCAAAAATTAACTTTCAGACTTTAGAATAGTGACTAAAGTCAGTTGACGCACAAATATCACTATGTGTTTGCGCAGTAAGACCAGTAGTTAATTCAATAAGCTTAACCTTTTTAACTGTATTTGGTGTTTTAGGTTTCTCTGTATTTCATAATTTTTAGTGAAGATATTTTGAGTGTTTATATATTTTCGCTTGATGAGGAGTAAGTAATGAATTGATTGAATGAGAAACATATCTCTGATGGAATTCGAGGAATTAAGTTTAAATGAAGGTCAGCAAAAATATGTGTATAATTAAATAGGACAAAGAAGTCACGGAGTGTCCACACCAAACATTTTAAGTTTATATACTTCTGTTATTGTGGAAGAAGGAATATAAACTTTTCTTTGACAGATAAATATATGTTTCGTATTTACTGCTATCAAAGATTTCTATAACAGCAATCCTTAAATATGATAGATGACGATTTCTAAATACATTGAGATCATTTTTCGTCATCTGACTGTTCAATGTCAAATAATATTGCAGTTACAACGAAGATTTTATGTGATCTAAAACATTAAAATAGTTACTTAGAGTTTCAATAAATGTTGTATTGTTTTTAAAGATAATACCTAATTTACATTTAGCATCAGAGTGGCGATTACGAAATCGCAACAGTTCTATATTTTATGAATAGTATACGTTTCTGTTTGTACGGATTCAACACAAATGAAAAAGTTCAGGATGAGTCATAAAGTATTAACCAGAAAGATATGAAAGCTTTTCGAAAATGATAGATGGCTTTTACCCGAGATGGACTAGTTTTGTTATTTATAAAATTTCAAGAAGGGGTTCTCGTTTTTCAATCATTCAAAATTTGTGTGTGGCATTTCGCTTTTATCCCTACAGCAACGAAGACACAAAGCGGCGATGGTTAGGTGCTGCAGTATAGTACGAAGAATTCATGATCCTGGCAATATATTAGAGTTTTTAAACATTCTGACATTATAATGCTCAGTAATGCAGGAAAATAAAAGTGAGAATTTGAACTTGCCGTTTTCTTTTAGAAATGCCAAATAGGTACATACCAACAGTGGAAATTCACATGAGAAAAATTCTCATGGAGGAATAATAGGGATTAAATAATAACTTTATTATTTTCAAGATTATTTACTAGTTTGCTTAGTATAATATAAACTGAATGAGTAATTCTTTCGAGTTCTCAAATAAACCTAAATATGAGGCCATAATTTCATTTTCCGTAATTTTTGGATTAAAAGAAAACACATTCAACGATATTTGACTAGAAGATACAATATTCAAGGCAATCAGGTTTCGTTTTAGTTGAGTATATAAACACATCAAGTTCATAAAAGAGAGGCCGTTTTATAGCCAATCCCTTTTTTTGCTTAAAGCTTAAATAGATAAATAAATAAAAATTTAAAAACAAAGAATGGGTTTCTAAGAAGCCATATTATATTTATAAGGTATATTTCCCCTCCTGCATGCTTTCGTGGTGTAACAGTACCACGCTCGTCACGTATTCGAGAGGGCCAGGTTCCAGTCCATGGCACTGTTCGTTTTTCATGTACTCCTGCTTCAAAATAACCTAATAACACATTAAGGCGAAAATGATATTCTCAATAATTTTAAATTAAACAAAATTCAGTCTTTGACTGGTGCTGTCTTATAGAAAAAGTAGGACTGAAGTTTCCAGGAACATTGACACCTGGATATTAATTTTCACTGGAATTGCTTTATTTAAATAGGCAATGAAAATAATTGATGAAAAAGTTAAGAAGTTTTCACTATTCCTTTTCCTATATTTTTTCTGCATTTTAATAGCATTTCTAAAACTTTACTCATTTTTTCGTTGTTGTCTCCTTTCTATAGATATTGTTAACAAAAGTATTTGTGCGCGTATTTTTGTTCCTAGCACATTTGCTTTGCTAGGACTATGTACTGAAACTGGAGTTCATAAAGAGGGGAGATTTCATAGCTTCAGGAGGGAAAGCGGCCAGATCTTTAGTTATTGATTCAGTATTTATGTTTCTTTCATGAATATAAATTCTTTTTTTTATTCAAGTTTTGATATTTATCAATAATTTCTATGCTTGTTTAATTTATAAAACATATATAAAAATAATCTCAACTAAATACAGTAAATACATACCAAATGTTTTATCTTTCGTATTTTGGAAAGGAGGAGGCATTACTCGTTTAGCTATCGCGAAAGCGGGGCATGGGGTAAATATGTTGAGTACCTCTTCACTAAAAAAATTGCATTTCTACTTCAATTGTGTCTGAAGCAGAACGTAGTTATAAACTATCTATCTTTTAATTGCCACTGCTATTAGAGGCATTCTCAAATATGAGTTTGGATATACTTGAGATATAAGCGAACGACTTAAATTTAATGAAAAATACTTAAAATTACTAAAGTAGCTTATCTGGCCGTTTTTCTAGTCGAATTCGTCGAATTCAGTTTACCTCAGTCAAGAACGAGTAATCATACCATCGTTATCTTAACTTTAAGAGGTTCCCATTGCTACTCAAAATTAAGATATTCTTATATCTGCGGAAGTTAAGTAGCTCGCCCGCTTTTGATTCCATCTCCAAAATCCTTATTTCCCTATGTTCGCGTTTATACAATTCAGGCGAACCAGCTTGAAGGCGGCTATGGCACAGTTGGAAAAATCTCATCCATATCTTCCTTCTGGGCACTTTCATCAGATCGAATGTCCTCATAATTGAAAGCAACGAATGATATGAAGCCCTTGAATTATTCTCCACAGGGTATTCCTTATCCAAGATGGGATGGTGGGCAAAATAATGATACCACCTATAAGGTATACAATCACTTGGCCATCGACAGACACCCTTCTGTACTTCTTGGCTAAGGCGAATACCTCGGAAATGGTGCAGTTGAGATTAGTAGAGTAAGCTCATGCGAAAACTCTTATACTTCTCGTATCATGAAGGTGTACTTAAGTATGTTAAGTACACTTTCATGATTAAGTAGCGGTAATGAATATGGTCATAAATAAAGCGTATTGGCAAATATATGTGATCATAAATACGTTCAGTTAATTTATCTTGGCCCACAAAGGCTTAATCAAGTAAACGTTAGTGGCTGTAGCGAGGTGCAATCTATTCAAACACTTTTTTTAAGTGTTATAATTTTTAATAAATTTAATTTTTTAAAAACATTTTTTCAAATTTTCGATAATTGGTAATGGTAAACACTTTTCCGACATATCTGATTGTAATATGTAATTCATTATTCTTATTGCTGTTGTAAAAGAGAACTGAGCCGATTAAAAATGTATTTAAATTCAAAATTGCATTAATTAAATTGCTTTAACGACATTCGCAACAGGTCAATCAATTAATTAGTTAGAAAAAAAGTTACTTCCTCAGACTCTTCAGCATAAGCGAAGCATTTACTCTCTTCCTTAACTGAAACATTTATTTATTTATGAATTATTACGTGACGTCCTGCCATCGCTATCGAAACCTATCTAATAGCCATTTCGCTATCCTTAGTAAAGCAAAGATCACTGCCAATCTCGATTAGTCTATATGCATCTTCAAATTTTTCCTAGCAGTAGCTGGTGACTGGTGTCACCTAATATTTAACACAGGTAACTAGGTTGTAAAATCTATGACGCTTTTAGAACACAAACTTTGAAAAATGTCGTTGAAGAATTGCCTTGAAACCCTGTGAAACTAAACAGAGACAAGAAGAAGGGTGTATAAGAACCTTTACTCAATCATATAATTAACAACGTGGCTTTACAAGAAGCCAAAACTTATGGCTTAACAAAAATACGTAACAATGACAATTTAAAAGTGCGTAAGTTAGCCTAACGTCTCATAGAATACTTTAACGCTCAGGAAGAGCTCTGGTCTAACGTAACCGGCGAGACAAGCCTAAAGGCAAGAACTCATCAACGCCGCTAACGCAAGTCGCGAATAATCACAGCACAACGTGGCCTAAAATAAGCAGACACGCTCTGGAAACTAATTTCCGAAACTCTTGCTTAAATAGCACTTCATTCTACCTTTAATCTGAATAAACTCTCTTTATCTCATTTACATTCTAGCGTGAAAAGTGTGGGTGAAAAGAGAATGATAGAGAAGGCTTTTCAACTTAAAATGAACTATTAGTGAAAAATAAATAGATAAACCTCAGATGATGCATGTCCATAGTCCTCTCCAATTCAGAGGAACACCTCGCAGGGACAAGAGTGCCGCTTCTGGTGTTTATGTATTTTGAGAAAATTTCGCATAGCTAATGGTTTTACATTGGTTACGATGGTGTACAAGGCAGCATTTTCGGCTTGCTCAGTTATAAAATTCTACCTATATACGTATACCATAAAACTGTCATAACATGCTTATATACACATGCAACATGAAATTACAATATATACATACACATAACATACAACATAAACATGAATATAAAGATGCAACATAAAAGTATACATATAAAGAAATATAAAAAAACCTATAAAGTAGAGTAAATTGCTGTTTGTCATGATTGCATTATTATTCTATATTGTATAGCTGTTAGTTCGCGAATTAAAGTCAAATATGCATTTGTTAATCATAAAATATTCATTAGTTAATTACGTTCAGCTGATGTCAGCATTGTCACTGCTAAGAAAGTTCAGAAGTCTATGAGGGGTATAAAATAAAATAAAATAAAATCAGATATGAGGTGATAGCTTAGTGAATATTTTAATTCCTCTTGGCTGACGTAAGTCTTGCCTCATTGCTGCTATTCAGTTGAAACTTCTGCAAATTTTATTAATGCCCCACAGTTTCTTGCATATTGGTACTTTATCCCAATCTTTTGCGAAGATAAAATTTTAATTCATTGAATTTCTCAAGATCTTAGTATTTTTCATATCTGAAATGACAAAAATAATGGTAGCTTAACCCCTCTCTGATAATCCTGCAAAATCATGTTTTTTCGTAGTTTGAGGTGGAACTTAAATGACTTTATAATATGGTTTCTTATTTCAACAAATAACTTTTATGGGAAAAGGTTTATTTGTAGCTTTTCATATTAAGTAAAAATTTGCATATAAATTTAAGAATTTAATTAATGTCATACATTTAGATTAATTGCAATTAAGATACTTTTTTTTCTGAAGTGGTTTAAGAGGTGTTATTGGGATTACTTCTAACCAATTAAAGTGATAAATAATTACTTTTAATAAATTAAAATATGAGCTTCTTCATATACCCTTTTTTAGTGATATTATATGGCAGAATATTAAATGATAGAGTAACTAACATTCAGTTCATTTTTTATTTGGTATCAGCAATTCGTAGATGCATTATCGTCTTTTATAATTGGGAAGCATAACACAAAGATTTAATTTGAGTACTATTTTTTTAACTGTACAGTGTAATTTATTGTTGTCAAAGGCAAAAATATACTGCCAAATCTCTTAAAAAGGATTATGTTAGTGCATGAGAGAAAAGGGCCTATTATACAGGAAACAAATTAAGATAATTGTGCAAAATTGATGCTCTGGAATTTTTAACAAGTTGATTTTTGCTTTATATAATCTAAACCTTATTTTTTATTTGAATAATTTAAAAATAATTTTGCTTATGAAACGATTCAAAATAAGATTTTGTTTTGAGACATACATTTTTTAATTTAAATAATATGCAGAGGACCATTTTTTTCTTTATCTTTTCACAATTATTTTAGGTAACCCTTAAGTACCTATACATCAATGCAACAAAAACATTTAAAAAATTTAAATTAAATAGATATGTTTGTAGTTACTTCAATATAAATAAGATGATGATAGTAACAAAGACTTTCAAGATGACAGTAATAAAGGTAAAGAAAAGTTTCAGTTTAAAGTCTCAGAATATAAGTTTTTGATTTGTATTAGTAACTGCTGCAGCTTTCTTTTTATTACTTAAAACTGCTGCAATATTCAAATATATTACTTCTTTTTAAGCTTTAACATTTTAAAAACATGTTACTATGAAAAGTTGCATTTTGAAAATTTCCTATTCAACTTTCTTATTTAGTTAAAAGTGCCTTTTACAATCATATCATTATGTGAATGGACTCATTCACAGTGGGACTCATTGAAATTTTATAGGGGGTCAGTGATGATCTGGGCATTGATAGCCGAATATGCAGTGGCAATTAATTAATCAGCATAGTCAAGATTGCATTGATTCCAGACATGCACATGCATGCTAAATTTTAGATCTTAAAAGTCATACAAGAGAAATATCCCCAGATAAATGTTGTTACCGAATCAACGTTGCATTTTTCTTCTTCTTACGTAGTATAAGTGAGCTTGAGTGAAGTCAGTAGTTTACTATGGGAAATAAGAAACAGGTTGAATATTTCTAACGGAAGTGATTAAAGAATTAAGCAGTTTTATGCCAAATGTTAAAAAAGTTACATCAATACAGACATTACATTAATTAATTTTTGTACAGTTAAAATTGAACTTCAAGTTAATTGTGTGATTTTGTTTCTGTTTATATTTGTAAAATTAAAAATAAAAATAATGCAAAAAGTAATAAAACATAAATTCAATAAGCCATTTTTTAAAAATTTTTGTCCAAAATTTTAGTTTATATTGTTTACGTACAATTATTTGTATTTTGATTATGCTGCATGTTATATATGACAGGGAAAAATGTAAAGAGTTCGATGAAGAAAATCTTCTAAAGTTCTTTTAAAAGGGTTTGATACAAATAAAAGCTTGAAGACCCATGCTTTACGTCATAAGCAAAATTTTCTAAGACCTAGCATCTCTTTTTTTAACTTAACTAAAGTTGTATTATACTTATTTTTAAATGTAATATGACATATAATTTTTAAAAAGATTTTTGGTATTTTCTGATCATTCACCCCCCACCCTTATCAAAACGTCATTATTGCTGATTTTGGAGACAGATGTTTATTTCGATATCCTTATGTCTAATCCAAAAATACATCCCTGCTGCCTATTTTTTCATATAAGACATACGCTCCTTTTGGCTTTTTGTATTGTTCTTGTCACGTACAAAGCTATCTGCTTTCACTGAAGAAAGCATCAGAGAATTCCGGAAATTTAACATTTTGAACATCCTTGGTATAAAAATCCTCTTATGATACGAAAAAAAGGGGCACATGATGTTTTTAAGCAAGCCTCTCTGTGCTGTATGCGTGCAGAAAGTTAAGTCGAAGATGATGAAAACTGCATTAGGCAGATCACCGCTATGCTAAAATGCTGAAATTTCCAGAGGAGGCCATCGTACTGGTAAAATGTCTGGACAGCCATTTGAGTTGCCATGGGCGCACCTAATTTGCCATATAAATATATTTTGGCAACATTGTATATTAATAGAACAAACACTTTGCGCCGGTATAACTTGTGATCTATCTAATTTTCTGAATATTTTACATGCTTTTAATATTTTGTAATTCTTATAATTGTGTATTTTTTAATAAATGTATCTTTAGATGTGTATGCATATTAATATAAAAAGGTGTATAAATTGTATATTTGATTTTTTTTATTAAACACCCCTAGACGGCGCATTATATTAAAAACAGACCGGTAGACTATACGCTCTACCAGCACCAGCACATTTTCATAATAACAAGTACATAAACACTTTACGATATAAATATATTTTGGTGGCATGGTGCGTTGTCTCATCAGTATACATATTTGTGCTTCTTTGGTGGGTTTCGGGATAGTTAGAAAATACCCTCCCTTTTTCTAAAAAAAATAAAACTGAATATATAAAGCCAGCAAAATATTTGGTATTCGGCCCCAGTAGTTGACAAAAATTGGTTTTTATTGCATCTTTTTTCATTATGTTTTTGCTTCTTTTTTAGTTATTCATTAGAAACAAAATGAACATATTACTACTAGTAGTGGTGTGGTTGAGGCTGTTTGACACTGGTAGTTCGACCTGGGTTTGCATCCATGAAAACGGACTGTCTGCACGTACCCTTAGCCAGTTAGCAATCAAGTGGCTTTTTATACCCAAATAACTGATCAAAAATGAATATATGTTTCTTCTTTTCTTAAGTTCTCTTGATGTTGAAATAGAACTACAAACATAATCTAAAATATGTTGATTTAGTAGTGTCAACCATTGGTTGTGACTGCATAACCCTGTATATCTCAAGACTACCTCAATATTCATTCAAGATCCGAATGTATGTAAGATGGACCAGTCACCAACTGGTGCATTATGAGCTACACAGTAACTGAGCTTCATACACTGTGGTTGTCAGACGAATTGCGTGAGAAATCCTTTAGCAATGAGGCAGACTTATAGCAAGTGCTCATGAGGTTTTCTGCATCCAAGATCCCCAAGTTTTATAGTCAGGGTGTGGATTATAGTCAAAGGGTGTGGATTTCTAATGCAGATTACTTTGAGATCTAATGTTGACTACCACACATTGTTTGTGTGTCTCTTCTAATGATCATGAACAGCAAGAACTAATTACTATGTATATAAGACCACTACAATTAAATTATAGAATAAAAAATTCTGAGTTTGGGTTTCATGATGTTGTTAAATACCCTATAGAAATAGCAGAACACTTTTCACAAATGTATTAAAATAACTGCTGCATTCACGTGTGCTTTCTGAGGTTTATTGGTTCAAGTATTCCAAAATGTGAACCTGCGAAATGCTTCCTGTTAATATTATAAATAATTGAAAATATTACACATTCTTTACAAGTAAGTTTATATTATTTATTTCATACAATGAAAGTTTTAAGTTAGGAAAATGATATTGATGAATATACTGTTCCTGTATAAGCTTAATAATGTATGCTAATTATTCAGAAGCACTTGTTATTAAATTCTGAAAAATAATGATTAAAATATACATCATAATTTGACAGGCTATATGAGTAGCTTCGTGTTGTTAAATTAAATGTGTTAGGCAGAATATAAGTGATATAATTTATTAAAGTATGCTTACATGTACGTTTGTGCAACATTCAGCATAAAATGTTTCCTAAGTAGTTAATTTTCTTATGTAGCAGTTGCACAAAATTTGTCTACGTTGATTTAAATATATTCTTCATTAAGGCTTTGCGGTCTTAATTTTAAGCTTATGTTTTTTCTCTAACTCATTTTACATGCAATGTTTGAGCTTCTGCATAACATGTTGCCAACAGATATGTTTAATCTGCAGAAAAATGGAATTTGGTTTTGAATAAATTGAACAATTTCAATACATTTAGGAAATTTCCTTTATTGTATAGGTACATAAATATTATAATTTATCATGTTTCATAATACAATTTAAGATATCGTAAAAAAATTACCATAAATGAAAATTTAAAAATCTCTATGGTTTAGAGGCTTGTGAGGAAAAAAAATCAAGTGAAACTTGTTTTTGTGTGGGAAGGGGACAAGGCAAAAGATCCCGGCAAATACTTCTACAGAGTCTCCAAATTTTCAAGGTAAGTGCCATAAAATATGAATGAAAATAAGAATTATGCATGGAATAATGTTTTATATATAATAGTAATCAGCTAAATATCTGTTAATTGCACATTAGAAACAATGTATAATTTCAATTTTATTGTGAGAAAGCAGTTACTACTATAAGTTTAAATTCTGGAGAGCTTGAATCTAATCTCGAAGCTTTGTATGTCTGAGCAAATGAATATGAGATAAAAGCTGTGATTTAGATGCGCCGTTTAAAGATTATTCACAAGACAAACTGTAATAAATCAATAGAATCCTGTTATATAACGTTATCATATTAAACAAGAAAGGTACTAGTTTACAGATTTTCACATAGGTATGTAAAAAACTAAGAAACCTGTACGAAAATGATTTAAGAATGTTTCATGACTATGTTAAATCTGTTTTCCTAATGCATGGAAGGTATATTCAGGAAAATTAAACAGCAAAGGTAATAATAATAATCAACGCAATTAAATTTACAAGTGAAGGTATATCAAAGATGCCATTTTATTGAAATTCAGCTCTTGCAATGAGCAGTTATATATTCTCTTATTTATATTGGTGTGTAGGGCATTCAGTTTTGTAGAAAATTACTTTTATCCACATGCTAATATATTGCAAGTATGTATTTTAATGCTACATATTTTATACTTTCATTCTCTCGAGCTTGAATCATAATCTTATGCAACTAAACCACATTGCTATGTTATCCAAATTGTCACTAATTTGTAAGATCTCGTTGGCCCAACTTGTCTGACACTGGGATAGTGAGTGCTGCTATGCGTGAAGTCACACAAAAACGTACGAAGGTGTTGAAACCCTTTTATTGTACCTTTAAAATTACAACTGCGTCTACTCGACGCTCACAAACTGCGCCAACCCGGCGGTTCAATTAAAAGTAAGGTAAAACTGAAAATAAGAACTAGATGAACAAATATCAAACACTATCGACGAGGCTCTGAGATTCTAACTAACCGCGTTTTTAATTACCGCTGAGATTCAGCAAGATTTCCGATTAAACGGTTGAAAATTAGCACTTCTGCAAAGCTAGGCACACAGGCCGATACGCGCCGATCTAAATTCTACCAAACAATATCTTCAGCATAGCTTCAAAGCAGGACTCTCACACTCTGGTTTCGTCTACTATTTAATTCAACTAGCTTCCGCTAAATTTGAATAAACTGCGCGTACTACTACAATATACATACTCTGGCACGGGCATCTCTAGGGGAAAATGAAGGCTAAACAGGAAAGGAATATTAACTTAAAATAAATGTTAGTTGAAATAAATATAAATCCTACAAATTATTGCTATAGATATGCTCATTAGCATAAGCAATTTGAAAATTGCTCACTCATAGCAGTAATGAATTAAAAAAAAGTCAGGTCAAAGAGCCAATTCAGTAATTGAATACAAAATACCAGAAAATGGCTAATATAAAACATTATGACTGAGCTCTCAAATAACTTCTTATAATTTACAGTTAATTGATCAAAATAATTACAGTTGATGGTAAACATAATTATAATTTAAAGTATTCTCAATCCCTATTGTAATAAAAGTCCATTTAACATATTCCCTATTTAGGATTCAACATTCCCCATTCTTGGTTCAACGTATTGCCAATTCATGGTTCAACCCATTACCAAATAATGCTTCATACAAAGCACCAAATAATGTTTCAATCTATTACCAAATAAGAGTTCAACCTTTTGCCAAATAATGGTTCAATGTTTCACCATCTTGTGGTTGCAAAGTTTTCAGTACCATAATTTAGTGAAATCTTGAACCAAATTTTTAACAGTGTAAACAAGCCTAGCAGAAAGACTAACTCAACGCTCTAGAATACTGATCGAGAAAAATCAAAGCTAACAACGTGGGCTTTACGCAGACAGAACATGTTCTGATTTTCCTCTCTAAAAACTTTCCTTTAAATGCTCTCTACTTTCTACCTCATTTGGATAAAGCGCGCGCTAGAAATTTCCATTCCGGTAGGGGAAAAAGAACCGAGATTGATAGAAAAGGATATTACAATAAAATAACGGTTTAGAAACTTAAATGATATTTTGCAAGCTAGGATACAAATAATAAGATAATTTATCAATTGATAACAAACCTGTTTGCAGGCACTGGTAATTGATAATAAAGCTGTGTGCAGGCATTTTATAATATAATAAGAGGTAAACGATAATTAAATGAAATTAATGAAGCTGTTTTTGCTTGTGAAACCATGCATTGCTCGTTGAAAACATTTTTGTGAAAATATTTTATTGGGGAAACACTGAGTCAAAATGAAATCTTCCTTCACACATACAGAACCATCTCTCACTGAATAAAAAAACTGAAGTTTTGAGCTGAAAAACAGAAGTTCAAGCATTGTCTGCTTTATGGGACATTTTCAAGGAGGAATTCAAACATTGTTTGCTTTATATGACATTTCCAAACCGTCAGGTATGCATTTCAAAGAAAGATCTGCTCATGTAATATTTCTGAAAGAAGAAATGGTGCCTGCATTTTCCCGAAAGGTATGTTTTGAATATGTTTCGCTAAAGATTGAATAAAATGCTATATTTGTTGTTGGAGTTGCATAATATAATGCACTGTATTTCCCTTCTGAGGCTTGGTATATCATAGACGTAGTCGAAAGGCGAACATATTGTGAAACAAACGAGAGGAATATAAATGCCTGACATATGTTGTCATTTTGAAGAATTAATATTGGTTTCATTTTTCTGTTGTTTAGAAGCAGATTTATTTGGCAGGTAAAATAGGACCTATTTGAAATGAAATAAATGAGCATTTATACTGAAGGCTGCAAGAAGAATATAAAGCATTTCCTCCTTCTTTCCGGCATGCTTTAATGATGTAATGATAGCATACTCGGCGCGTATTCGAGAGGTCCAGGTTCGAGTCACGGCAAGGACATAGCGGATTTATTCGATTTCTTGCTTCAAAAATTCTAAATGATTCTACAATGGCATCCAATCCGAACTTAAAAGGTGGTGGGCAATAATTTGTCACTGCCAGGATTTGGCGATTGGGTCCCCTAATCCCCAGTCGCCTTTAAAAGGGGAAGTATATAAGGTATTTTCTTCCTCCTTCCAGCATGTCTTCGTGGTGTAACGATAGCGCACTGGGAAGCGTATTCGAGAGAAACCAGGTTTGAGTTCCAGCGAGGGCATAGCGGATTTCTTCGATTTTCTGCTTCAAAAAATCTAGTGACTCTACAAGAATTCAAAGGATTTAGGTCTTTTTCTTATTTTCCAATGCCTTCTAGTTTTAAATTTATGTTTCTGATTATGACAGAATCGCGTTAAAACACTGAGGAAATATGTAAAATGCGCTTATGAAAATCTTAAAAAAAATACCGTTTTCCACATACTAAGGCAATGAAGCTTCGAGCTTTTGTTTCTTAATTATTGATTTCAGAAGTATATTTTCGGTTAAGTTTCTTTAAATAAAGTACACAAATTTGTAAAAATAATTTCAACTCTGCGGTTAGGGAGATTTCTATAAAATAAAACATGTAACTTGTTTTAT
Organism: Stegodyphus mimosarum; assembly: GCA_000611955.2. NCBI lineage: Eukaryota > Metazoa > Arthropoda > Arachnida > Araneae > Eresidae > Stegodyphus > Stegodyphus mimosarum. Next base: position 44,999 of record KK118198.1, on the reverse strand, counting down.
ATAATCTCCAAGAAAAAAAAATTAGTATGCTCTACGTAATTAAAAATAAAACTTTTGGTACTTATACAAGCAAATTTCGTGTAGATAAACTAAATAAACAGTTTTTTTCGTAAATAAATAATTTATTTTATATAATATTACCCATGCAATTTTTAAGCCTAGTAATATTCTAATTTTATAGTGAATTATGCGTATAAATATACTTCGAGAAAAACTGGAAATAAATTGCCTTTGCGCAAAGGAGAAAAAAGAAGTTATTACATTATTTGCTTTTAAAGCTGTTTTGATTTTCTGTATTCATAAATCATTTATATAAAATAAAATATTCTTTTAAGCTTCCGGTTTAGTTTGTAATATTTCATCATTTGAATGACGAATATGTTCGAGATATGTTTAGTAGATTTCATCGTTTATACGTAGAAATTAAATGTATGATTTGTTACCATTTTTTTTATGTTTTTCCATGCACTATGAAAAACGATATCTGGTCGATAATGATGCTCTGAGCGTTTATTAATATATTAATTTTTAAAGTATCCAATTAATTCAATATTTAACAATATGCTTAACAATAATAATATTTAACAATTTGTTTGAAGTCCGTATAAATTGATGACACTCAAGAGATTTCCCTATACTTAACCAAATTAAAAATTTGCATATGAAAATGTGTATTTTAATACCAGCAGTAGAGTGCGTTTCAAATAGAATAAGTCAAATATATCGGAAAAGTATAAACTAATAAAGACAAGTGTGGAAATTTTTCAAGATGTCATGGCAAGAGTTGTTCATATTCTTACAAAAATTAGTGTTACGAATTTTAAATATGCATAAATGCTTTTAGAGAAATTATATGTAGAACTGAAATACTAGCTTTTGTATAATGTAAAAATGAAATGCTTAAAAAAGTGTCACTCGGCAAGAAAAAATAAAAAAAACAGGAAAAGGCAAGTCTATTTAATACTGAGGTAAACGGCTATTTACCTAAATTGGCGAGATATCGTCAAGCTGGCAATGGTTTTGGAGACTAATGTTTGGCGAGAAATCGCCGAATTTCGCCACCATTTGGTTAAATTTGGTCCCTGTATAACTGTAATTGGTACTGTAATTGAATGACTGTAATTGATCTCTATTTGTAACTGCAGCCTTATCCGGTCCTTATAGGTAACATTCAGTAATTTCCAGAAATGGAAGGTGCTAGAGATTTCTCGGCCGCCGTGGGGAAACTATATAAGACCGGACAGAGCATCAGTTCTCCGTTTTTAGTTCAGCTTTGAGTTCGGAGTATTGAGATATCTCCGTGCGAGCTTCGCTCTTTTAATGCTCTTTGCATTGCCTTGTATTTAACGTTTTGAGTAGTTTGAAGTGTAGCTACCGATTGTGCTCTGTCAGTAGTGATACTGAAAGGAGCTGTGATAGTGAATTTCTGGAAAGTTCCAGAACTGTAAAGTGTTTATTTTGAGAAAATAAATTTTATCAAGCTATCATTGCTATCAATCTATTAAAATTGATTCTGTGTGCATTCAGTCCATTACGAATCCGTACGTGCCCAACAGTATCACCGTCAGCTAAATTCTAGAATGGTAGACAAAACGGCATTCTCCGTAGCGAAAGTTACTAAGAAAGAAATAGTTCGCTTTTATAATAGTGAACCAAAAGGAACAAAATTCCTGTGTTTGAACGTGAGAAAAATATTTAGATATATAAAACTACGATTTGTTGAATTCTAAAACAGCTAAGTTAATATCAATAAAAAGTTTGGAAATGAGGTCAGGTAAAAAAACCAAAGAAATCTTAAAAGTAGTGAAACGGAAGTTTGTCTACAAGTCGAGCATTTCTATCCATAAAATTGTTTGGAATAGGGAATATCAAAATAAACTGTTCATTGAATCAAGGAAGATATGGATATGGATATCATTTTTTGCTTTTTTAAATAAAAGCAAAAAATTTGAACGAAAAAATAATTGCCTTAAAACTGTAAATATTTGGTTTTCGTTCCTAAGTCGAAATAGATGATGAATCGATTTTTAGTTCTATCATAATATCAATGGCAGCAGTAAGTATTGTAGAGTCATTAGGATTTTTGAAGTGAAAAGCTGAGAAATGGGCAATGTCGTCGGGGGGACTCGATCCTGGGACCTCTCGAATGCGCTCCGAGTGTGCTACCATTACACCATGGAGGTATGCAGAAAGGAGGGAGAAAATACTATATAGTTTTATCCTTAACAGCCCTGTGCTCTTTAGAAAAAGACATAAATATAATTGTGTGACAAGCTATCAAAGCTTCTAAATCTTTCTTTTGTAAGGAAAATAATTCCTTTCTTTAAGTCAATACATTAAAAGAATTTCTTTTCTTCAACCATCAACATCAAAATGAATATATTTTGCTTCGAATGGATTAAAAATAATCATTCATTACATGAAAATTTATTCGAAACCAGAAAATTAAACTTTGTCTTTAAGCCAAGTTATCAAAAAGATTCTGTTGTGTTATTAAAAGAAAGTGTTATAATGAAGAAAAGAAGCCAAAAATCTTAAGAAGTCACAGAGAATTTGCTTTCGACAAATAAAAGTACAAATATACAAGAGAAAAAGCAGAAAAAAGTCTTTGTAAGACCGGCCAAAAGTTAATTTAACCAATATTTTAAATATACACATC
>KK118198.1:14849-42227 GCA_000611955.2 Stegodyphus mimosarum | reverse complement strand
CAGTTTTAATTAACCTGTGAGTTTTAATTTTTAATTTTAACAAATGTTCTTCATTCTTAGCATTCTTCTTTCTTTCTTGAGAATAATTGCAAATAAATGTTGCATATATTTCGATAGAAACGTCATGGCCTGCTATCTTCAAGAATGAAAATAACAAAGTTTTCCAGAAATAGATGTTTTTCAAATATATAAACGTATAATAAATGCATTCTTTTAAATTTTCTTCCAAAGAACAACAAATAACTAGTAGCAAAATGTCTTTTCTGACAAATAATAATAAAAATACAGAAGCAACATATAAAAATATCAAATTCTTTGAAAACTAATGCAAAATATTTGACATGCTCGATAACAGAATAGTATATAGTTTTTGTGCATGAAGAATCCAGAATTTAAAGCTTTTGGGCATCTATCTGCAAAGCATATTTTTGCAAGGTTCCCAGAGTAATGGCCAGAAAACATCGATGTCGACTTGGCCTGAAATACTGATAGCATAAACATGTAAACGATAAAATTCTGTAAGTGTCCCTCGGTGATACAGAGTGTAGTTTGATGTGTTCAATTGTTATTATTTACGACCAGGATGATAAAGAAAATGTAAATAAAAGTGTGGAACATATTTTATGTTAAGTTTCTGACAAAAAAAGTTTCGACTTAAATAAATGGCCTTATCGCATTTGCTCATTTCATTCGAAGTTAACTTACGTCCATCGAAAATAATATCACTTTCAGACTAATAATGTTTGCTTTGTTATTGACTAAAATCCTCCCAAAAATTCCAATGATACAGCATAGCGTATGTAATTTTAACTTAAAGAAAGAATATGGAATATACGTAGAAAAATAAAAACGGAACTCTAATACGCGTTTTAAAAACATTAAGTATCAAGCAGTAATATAGATTAAATATACTATTGAATACATTCATTGCTGAATTGACTGGAATACTGCATTTACTACTTCAGGAACGCATTAAAGTGAAACAACATAAAATCGTGTTTCGAGACTAATAGCCCTTTTGAGCTAAAATTTGAAAGGGTATAAACTTTAACGGTCTCCCAAAAGAGCTCTTTAATTTTTTATAAAGTTCGCAAAAAGGGCTCCTTTAAAATTTAATTTAATCAGAAGAGATTATCGATAGAGATGGTCCAGGTGGATTAGCGAAATATTTTATAGGATATTAGACGAATATGCATTTACTAAAATGGGAATGTTATAGTATTTATTATGTATATTTAAATAGTGAAAAATATTTAATGCAACTCTAAAAAAATTTTATGTTTTATAAAGTATTTTCTCCCTTCCTCCAGCATGCTTTTGTGGTGCAACTGTTGCACACTCGGCGCGTATTCGAGTGGTCCAGGTTTGAGTTCCGATGAAGGGATTGCTGATTTTTCCAGTTTCCTGTCTCCAAAAATTTTTACTGTCTCTACAGTGGCGCCCGAACTCAAAGGTGGTGGATGATGCTTCTTCACCACCAGGATTTGGCAATTGGGTTTCCTAATCCCCAGTCGCCCTTTAAAAATGGGAGTATATAAGGTATTTTCCTTCCTTTCTGCATGCTTTCGTGGAGTAACTGTTAGCAGACTCGGCGCGTATTCGAGAGGTCCAGATTCAAGTTCCGCCAAGCGCATTGCTCATTTTTCACGTCTCCTGCTTCCAAATAACCTAATGACTGTATAGTTTTTAATTACATCTATCATGAGCTAAATGTACTGTTATTTAAATCGATCACATTAAAAGGTAAAAAAAATATTCATAAAAACTGCATCTATTTATTTTAAACAGTTTAGTTTATTAATTAATAACAAAGAGATTAAATATGAAAAAAATAATATTTTCATTTTCCAGAATAGTAACAGATTTGAATAAAAAGTGAAATAACGTATTAAAGTGAAATAACGCAAAATCGTGTTTCGCGGTTAATAGGGGTTAATAAAATATAAAAATGCAGCGGTAATCGTTATTAGTGTATATAGCGTAAGTTTTCAGGGGGAAAAGAAACAAAGTTTCCGAGATGGCACCTGAACGATTAAGGTTAAATTTTCTCGTTTTATCATTGAATGCTACAAAAAATTCTTCTGTTAAAAAGAGTGATTAAGCACAAAATTTTAACAACACTCTGAATGCCACCATATAAATAAAATTTCTAACTGATTTTGATTAATATACCATAACTATTTCCTAATATCATGTAATAAATTTGTAAAACATAATATTATATTTATATTAGTTTTTTAAACTATGATTAGTTTGTATTCAGTCTCAAACATAGACCATGTGGCCAAAAAATTCTATTTTATGCACGTGCCTCTTTCCGTCAACTAAAGTGTTTATATATCACTAAAACCATTACTTCGTTCAATTAAAAATTCTATTTTATGCACGTGCCTCTTTCCGTCCACTAAAATCTTTATATACCATTAAAATCAGTACTTCGTTCAATTATACACCGAATTTATTTCTTTTAGAATACATGCGGCCGAATCTGAATGTATCTAAACAAGTGGCCTGCTACGTTGACGTGTATTATGTGTATTTGGATACAAATGGCACTTACTGTTAATATTGGACGTATAATACGTATAATATTGGACATTATTCTGTATGCACACACGCAAAAAATTGTATTTGAGCAGAAGCTGTGGCATCTCCATACTTATATATCCTAACCAGAATAATGATTAGCGACGCTGACTCGCGTACCCAAGAACCCGGGTTCGAATCTTGGAGAAGGCATGGATGTTTGTAAATGCGTAGTGTCTATGTGGCATAGAACACTCAAAGTATGCAAAATATATATAAATATGCGGCGAGTCGAAAGTCCTCTCGAGAGGTTGATTGTAGGGGAAGAGAGGTGAGACAATCGGACCCGTCCTCCTTTTTTCGGGTGTTCTCCATCAAAATTGGGGCGGAACTAAGCGAAGTCTTACTGTCACCTGTAACCTGTACGGTGCTCAAGGCTCTTGCCAACGGTAGACGCATTATTAGGCTCTTTGCTGCGATGAATTTCGTGGACTTGTTCTGATGTTATTGTCAGGCAAGTGAGATAAGTCACAACAAAAGAACCATACTTATGTAGGGATCTGTTGTTTATATATTCTCGATTGTGCGCCCGTAGGGATTTCACGAGAGGTCTTAGTATCTCCAGATAGTGGAAGATGTGGGATAAATGCCTACTTACCTCTGTTAGACATCAGGTATTCTCATCTTCCTTCGCCTGTAACCTAGTTAAAATCGAATTAAAAAAATTTTTGCTATTTAAGATTCCTAGTCTAAATTACTTTGCTCTCTCTTTTATGTAATATTTGTTACATGGAACTTGATAAAACTTGACATTAACTTTGTAATTTTTATTTTTGTAGTTTTTAGCTACTGGGTTTAGTTATGAACTGACAGTCTTCCCCACAGAGACGACAATAATATCTTAATAATCAAACTAAAACTTTATTACCACGACTTGTGATTTACAAAAATTAAATGGAAATTACGTGTGGCAGGATAAATACAGAATTTAAAAATCTAACATCCAAAATCAAATTTATTTGATGCAAAAGACAGAAATATTCTACACACGATTATCAATTAATAACTAAAAGTTCAAAAACTACAATATATCCTGGCCTCAGTCCCATAAAAGTCATTGTAACCTAACACACAGCGAGGGAGTGAATGGATAATCACAGCAACAACTCATTTCCATGAAAATTAAACCACACACTTATTACTCACTCTTAACTCGTCATACTTTTATCTGATCATAACACTACTTTCGCGATAGCTAATTTGTAACTTTCGGAGTGGGAATTGTGCTTGAGAAATAAAAAATGACAGAGCAGAGAAAAAAGTTATAAATAACTGTTTAATAACTGATAACAAGATTGTGAGATCTACTTATCTATCTCCTGATGTGACAGATAAAGTACGCGTAGAAACTACACAGGAGAAGGGTAAAAAAACCCTTTATTAACTCTTTACAATTCGCAATGCGTCGACTTGACGCTGACACACTACGCCTCACTCGGGCGGTAACTCAAATAACAAGAACTAAACTAAAAATTTCAAGATATTGACAAGCAGTAGAATTATCTACAGGGCTTAGATAATCCTGTTTACTAAACGCACGTCGAATATATAGCGGCAGCGAAGTAATAGCTGTTACGCCAAGTTAACTGGCAATAAATGCAGAACAGAAGCTCACGCTACAAAAGTACAGCGCTTACCACTTTCCCTTCCCGAACTCAGTATTTAAACCTTTTCTCCTCAAAGTAGAATATACATTACTTCACGCGCGCTACCAAATTTTAAAATTCTGGCGTTGACAATTAGGGGAATGAAGGGTTATAGGAAAGAAAATATAACTTAACTAAATTGGTCATTTAAAATAAATTTAAGTCCGTACAAGCTTATAACACTAGTTGATTTACACAGTGCAACTTAATCTGGTTATAGTCTTAAAATAAAAATTTAAATAAGAGTTTTCAGTTCTTTTCATGATATAGGTTGCTGAGGAAAAGATAAATTTGAATAATTACTGCAGAAAAGTAAGTTTGGTTTTTCTAGATGAGCGATTTTCAACCACTGCGCTGAGGCACTTTAGCGAGCTGTGAGATTCTTGATGCGTGCTGCCAAGTTCTACGAATGCATACAATAAAAATCATTTTGCATGTATTTAATACATAATGTTGCTGTTCTCATGCAATACAATTTTTTCTTATACGGTAAGTGTTTGATTTTACTACAATCCCTAGACGCTACTGCGAATACCCATACATACGTAATATCAATCAAATAGTTGAATTGGCTCTAACTTCTTACTGGGAACTGGCTGAATCAGTTCAAATGCACTTTCGATTGTTTACACGGAACTTTAAACCTCGAACGCGAAAAACCAAACAGCAAATTTGAAATGGTCCTGGCTGATACAGTTTTGGATTTAACCTAAGCAAAGCCAATACTGGTCGTATCAAAGGACACTATGCATTGAAAAGAAACTCTAAAATGTACAGCATATGCGTAGAAGTGAGAAGGAGATATATCTCCTTCTAATTTATTCCTATTCCCAATGCTAAATTTGACTCACATGACCGGTCCACTAGTTTAGTCTTCTACTGACCGGTCCACGACTATCTACCAGAAAAATTGTCTTTCCGTTATGTTTCGTTGGTGGCGGTCGCTATAGCAATCTGTACGAAAGAGGGTTATTGCTTATTTGCAACACACAGCAACAGATTATCTGTCGAAAGCTGTTCTTGTGATACACTGCCAGTAGACGTCCGCTTGATGTCCTCATAGGGTTAGTCTGCATCTTACATGTTCGCTTCGGCGTATGCAATGTCACAATATTCTGTTATCAAACTTAATTAAAATGGATTCAAAGATAATATACAATATAAAGTTTGTAATATGTTTTGACAAAATTATTTTAATTTTAAAAAGCCCTCCAAAAATGGATCTTCCCCCCCCCCCGAAAAAAAAGAAAGAAAGAAACCTTACCGACGATAGTGATGATGTTAGTGATCAGGCGTATGAGCTCAAGCCAAGGATTAAAATATTTCCTGTGCCAAAACATGTAATGCTCATTGTAACTATAATAACGACTTTTTAAAATTTGGATTTACACCTACAACGGAAAATGAACACACTGTTCCCGAGTGTGTGGTGCATGGTTGTAAATTGTCAAAACGTGTTATGGTTTGGAGCAAACTCCAACGTTCCTTGTTCATTAATCATCTTTCTCTTGCATAAAAAGACAAAAACTACATTCAAAATTCATTATCAAGATCCAAACAAGTAACGATCTTTAAAAAGCAATTTAGTGAGTTTGAAAGAGCTATCAGATAGCTTCTTATGAACTGGTTCAATTAATTGCTCTTAAATTAAGATCTTTAGTTTTGTTGAAGAAATTATATTACCTGCTTGTCGTAAAGTTGCAAAAGGAATGATCAGCCAATCAGCAGAAATTGAATTTTTGTAAAAAAAACCTTTTAAATGACAGAGTTCATCACAGTATTATCGATCAGTTTTGAAATATTGAAAACAAAACACTTTTAAAACTGTCGCAAATTCATATTTTAATCCCCAAATCGACGAAACAACCTTTATTACGGGAAAACATTTAACCGATTTATTCACGAAAATTATGTAGTTAACAGCATATTTCTGATGAAATTAATTCTTATTTACAAAACGTTTCGTGGAATTGGTACCTTAACGTTTATATAGATGACGTGCTAGCTATGATTGAAAAAAGAATACTATTAACTGGAACTTAAGTTTTATTTTTTTAATAGGTTTTTCGCACATTAGCCATTATAGGTACGCATGTACTACAGTATGTTATGTACGTCGTCATAGAAAACGCTACGGTACCACACGAATTACTGTAGTGTAACTTTAAAAAATGTACTCGCAGTTCTGTTTCTGGTGAATGATACTTGTACACTGCGTTTTAACAGACGGGAACGAAAATGACTTGCAACTTCATGGCCAGCTTATTTCATGGCTTTTGTAAAAGTAGCGCTGGGTTCGGACGTTGCAGCAAAATGTTTGTAAAGTCTATGACGCTTAGGGAACATAAACTAGTAAAAAAAGTTTGTTTGAAGAATTATTCTCTAAACTTTGGGAAACTAAAGAGAGATCAAAAGAAGCGTGTAAAAAGACCCTTTATTCAATTTATAAAATTAAGAAATGACCCAACTTGAATTTACGAGAATCCAATACTTCTGGCTTAACAGAAATACGTAACAATAACAATTTCAAGATGTGTAGGTTAGCCTAACGGCTCACAGAATACTTTAGCGAGCAGGAAAACCTCTGATCTAAAGCAACCGGCGAGAAAAGCCTAAAGGCAGTAACACACCAGCGCAAGTTGATAATAACCACTAATGGAAGTTGCAGTTAATGCACTAACGCAAGTTGATAATAACCAAAGCACAACATGGCCTGGAATAGGTAGACACGCTGTGAAAACTAATTTCCGAATCTCTTGTTTAAATAGCACTTTATTCTACCTTAATCGAATAAACCCTCGCTGTCTCATTTACATTCTGGCATGAAAAGCATGGGTGAAAAAAAATGACAGGAAAGGCATGAACTAGTAGTTAAAATAAATAGATGAACCTTACATCGTTCATAGTGTCCACGGCGTGTAATACTTACTGGCGTATGGGCGGAATGATATTGTCCTTCCCACTTTCTTCTGATGAAATAGGTCTTGCATCCCAGACACAACTACTTGTGCATGACATCCCTTTGATCACTAGCAAACTTCTCAAAACTAACACCAGGCTTCGCAACGTGTTTTGTAGAAAATGCCATTCGTCAGGTGAAATGTTGTTGTATTCATCTGATTCATCAACGGGATTAACGTCTTTATGTTTCCCAGCTGTGCTAAAACAGTTCTGTATGTGTTGCAATGACACAGATTTCCAGTATTTCGACGACGAAAGCTTTTAGTGCACCAAGTGAACTCCAAATTGGCGCGTCTATCTCCTTTTCAGCAGCACCAATTACAGCTCTCTGAAGTTTGCGGTAAGACTTCCTTATAAAAGCAATAATGTCTTGATCTAAATGCTAAAGATAACTTTTGCATTTGGGGAAAAAAGGTGAACCTTTCCATTGACTAAGCTGAAAACGTCGAAAGTTCGTGTCTATCGCTGCCGGGACCGAAGTTCTGTTCATGTTATCCGAGTGTTCGCCTTAAGCGATTTCGTTACAATGAATTTGTGGTTATTGTATTATTTACCCATAGAATTTGAAACACATATTTGAAAACAATTGCCATTAGAATTAAAAATAGTGATGGTTTAATGTGTTAAAATGATTCATTATATAAAGTGAAGATCATTTAAATGTCGCATATTTAGTCAAATATGCCAGGATACGGAGTCTAAATACGAATCTTTGTCACAGCACGCGAAAATTAGGTTGTTGTGAAAAGAGAAAGTTTTTTTATCTCGTCCTTGAATTAAAGGAAAAAAAAAAGATATTCTTGATATTTTTTTTAACAAGATATCTGATACTTTTATAATTTTTACTAGCATAAATACAAGGGCATAGGGATCTAAAGAAAATAAATATTTTAACTTTAACCAATGAGTTGTTGGGATTAAAAAATTGGTCACTTATGGAAAAAGTAGGAGAACGTAGTTTAGAAAAGTTTGAGTTAGTTCCAGGGGACTATTTTATTAATTCGTAAAATAGTTATTTATCGTTTTAAAATTCTAGAACCATGAATTATGCATTACTTTTCAAATTTAAAAATAAAATATTTGTTTGGGTTTGAATCTATTTGTGATAAAAGACACGTCGGTTTACAAATTAACTTTGAAAGGGCTAATTTTGGTGGGCAATAACCAATGTTTAATTTCAAAACATTCAGATGAATCAATTAACTTGTTCTAGATTAATCATAGGTACAGTTATTCGACAATATCACAAATACCTCTAAGAGTTTATTGCAGTTTTCCATACTTTATTTGTGCGAATTCAGATTTTCGGCTTTGACCAACATACAAGCAAAAAGCAAATATTGAAGCTTTTCAATTTAGATCACGAAATGAGAGTAGCGTTATCATTTTTACATCCAAATATAAGTGAAGTTATATTATTTTGTTTATTTCGTAATGGATTCTATTTCGTATTTCATTGAAAACTATTATCATGTGCTATATTTGCAAAATCTTTTATAGATATATCAATAAATTAACCAAGCAAAAGCTTTTACTTTTATCTTCTTGCTAGTGTGCCGTGAAAATTTCTTAAATTATTAAAGGTATACCGTGACTATAGAAAGCTTGACAATCACTCGTCTAGACTGCAGATATTTGAGTTGTGTTCTAACAATTACATGTCAGAAGGATAAGGAGTTAATTTATTAATTACTTATGAACTTAAAATTGTTCATTATTATTAATTGCTGTTAATTTATAACCGTTCTTCTATGAACCCAAACATCGGCTAGCTCTAAAAATATTTATTAACAGATCACAGGAACAGTTACAAAGAAAATATACATCAGAACACAGTATACACTAAAGCGGACTAACTAACATACACTAAAACCTAACATTAGGGTTACGGAGATATTATAATGGAGGACCTATTCTCATCGCTTCTGGAAGTTGTTCTCTTCGCCACTACATGGCGTTCAATTAAATATTTCGGTTACATTCAGATAGTTCTTTTACGAGGTGATGAAAAAACTAAAACTTGAAACGTGCTGCCCTGACTAATGGTTAGGGGAACCAACTGCGATACCAAAGAGTCCGGGCTCGAATCCCGGAGAAGGCATGGTTGTGATTCTATGCCCTTTGATAAGAGGCAAAGGTGGCCAACCTATTAGGTACCTCCTTACAGCCAAATAATTCTGTTAAAAATTATTATTATTTCTTCAAAATATTTCTAATTTTCTTCTCCGAAGAAATGTAAAGAAATGTTATACTTAAAGAAGATTACATATACCAAAGAATTCTGATTTTGGAGATCTTTTTATTAACGTATTTATAATAAAGTTTCGAATTATTATTTGAAAAAGAATAAACTACTTTTACGTTTAAAAGCAGTTCTGCTCAAGTTTGCTAAAAGCCTTATGAAGATGAAATTTAAGACTGAGTATAAAATGCGTAATTAAGATGAATAGGATGAGATTCTTGCGGGATAAATCATATATCTTAAATTAAAATTTAATATTGCCCTACTGTCTCAAAATGGGCTGAAATAAACATATCAGTGGCATCCAACGAAGAGAAATTAGTGATTAATTTATTTATGGAAAATCATCTATCTTTCAAAATATTGGTTACCCTGTGGATCATAATTAAAATGAATTTATGGAAAGGCGATTCTTTCGTTTCCTTTACAATTATATAAGAATTTAAGATACTATTGTGACAGTCGAATATTAATAATAGTGGAATTATCATGTATCTTAAGAATTGCTTTACTTTTCTTTTTCATTCTCGGGTATTATGTAATTCAATACTGAACTTTATGAAATCATACTTCCTATTGTAAATGAAGATTTGTTGCCTAAGGGTAATGATTATAAATTGTCAAAAAGCGAGGAGCTTTTTATCGTGACCTTTATAATTATTCATTCGTTCATTGATCAGAAGTAGCACTAACATGAAATATCGGCTAGCTGATATCCAAGTTGACCACAATGTGTACGATTTCTTTGTGCTTTAGAGTATTAGACTTAATCAAATTACGTTAGTCATTTTCAAAAACGTTAACGTAGGCTGAAGATAGTGCGGTGTAAGTACTGTTTAAGCAGAAGTTTTAATGAAGTTTTAATATTAAAAGAATTCTATTAAACAATTTAAATTCTGAAGAGAGATAGAATAAAAAGGCTTTTGGCTTTTGCAAGAATATATTTTATTTCAGACTACTTCCAATTTTCCATTCGTAACACCAAGAGTATTCTACATTGTTTTCTTACATACTATCTTCTAACATCTTACTCTTTTACAGATTAGTCTTGAAAATCATTTAAAAAATAATTATGGCTATTGCTAAAAAGCAACACAGTTTATCGCAATACAATTAACTGTAAGCCTTGCAGTATCTCCTGTAAATAGTATGCATTTTGAATATTTAAAACTTTCTGAAGAGAAGAGTAAAGTCAGCATTAAAATATAAATGAATAGTACTTTATTTCAAGGGTAGTTTTTATGTATAAAAATTTTAATTTTTTAACAGATTTAAAATTTTTAAATGTTATAAGAAGAACAATGGTAATTATAAAAATATGTTCCACAAAAAGTAATAGTTGTGACACTGCCGTAGGTCATATCTGGTGTCCCTTTTCTACCGAATCTGACGTTCGGTGTCTGCTAGTAGAATGTGTACAAGTTATGTGCGTTGCTAGTTAAAAATGTTTATGTAAACTTCGTTACATTTCTGAAAATTAAATTTGATGACTTAAAGAGTATTGTCAGAAGATGATTTATAATTAAGTGCTAAAACCTTTCTTCTTCATGATGATCTCTTTTGCCCAGATGAATGAAGTAGAGTTATCATAACATAGAACGTAAAGTGGTGCATTATGATTTGGGTACGCTGAACAGTTTTGAAATTCTTTACAGAGAGGAAAGACATAGAGGAGGACATTACAGAGAAGAAAGCCATAGAGGAGGACATATTCCTGAGACAACTTCTCCGTTTAACTATAATGCAATGCTTATAATACAACTGTCTTCGCTAATAAAAGAAATCGCTAACAAAGACTTGAATATTTATTTGAATACGTCAAATCAGTAAGTTGGGAAAATTAGTAAACTGGTTGATATTCCTCTCGCCCAAAATTATACTCTTCGTAAATATAATAAATTCCTACTTAATCTGTTTTATTGATTTCATTATACGAAGTCTCCGGATTCCCAGATATCATTTCTAGCAATCGGAGAATTTAAATTATATATCTAAATATCCGCAGCATTGGTAATGCTGATTTTTTAAAAAAACATTTTCAATTATTTTATGCAGAATTAATTTTTCATATTTTCATGGGTCTTTCACATACCATTCACAATATCATCTGTATCTTACCTGAAGACTTCAACCTGTGGCTAACACAGCAATCCGCTCTGTGTAAAGTCTTTTAATCCCATCTTTTAAAAGCTTGTCATCTGAGACAGGAATCGGTTGTAGAATTGACATAAAGTCTTCAGGAATAATTACTATATTCGCTTTCAATATCTGAACAACATCTATTAGATAATGCTTTCAAATATATTTAGGCTTTTATTTTTGAGGAAAAATATTTCTCTCTTATGCATTTTTTTTCCAAAAAATGTACCTTATAAATAACGGTATGAAAAATACACTGTACTAAAAAAAATTGTTCGTCAGTATGGTACAATCCAATTTATTTTCATAATCGAAAAGGAAAATGCTTTCTTCATCGGTTGACATATTTGGAAATGGAGATTTTATCTTCCAGGAGGACAATACATGTTGGCATAGGGTACAAGTAGAATAAGAGATATATTCCTAAATCGATTTATAGATTGCAGGAACCTGTGGAATCTCCAAATCTGAACCAGAGTAAATATTCTAAATAAAACTAAAACGGGAGTGCACAAAATTTAGGAAGTAAAGTACATTTAATTGGGCAATAAATATCTGTAAAAAGAAGGCAAATGCATATATTAGACAAATTTCCCCTAACAGACAAGAAATATCATAACAACAATACAACCTTGAATGGGCTTCTAGAAATTTCGAGAAAAACGCTCTTATAGCTTCGAAAATGCATTTTCTTAAAACTTCTAGAAAGTCGCCAAGTTGGTTAGTAATTCCCAAATGTTTTTAACATGGCGATACAAATTATCCCCCGGGCTTTGAGGATAGTCTTTGTTTGTATTCGTATTTTTAATTTGCGTTCCTCTAGAACTATTTTCACAATTTATACATTGTTAGAATCAGAATCACAACTAGCTCAACTTTAAACACGAAATGAGCATTTACACGGAGCTATAAATTTATTTACACAAAAATACATTTTAAAATTATCATTTAAATGCAAAAATTAAACAAGTAAATAAGGAATACATAGTATTAAAATACGACACAAAAACAAACTGTGAAATCAAGTTGTTTTGCGAAATATTAGCAGAAACTGACAGCATCCAGAAAGCTGTAATTAATTTCGGCTTTCATATTTTTCCTTTTCTTTAAAACTAAAAATTTTAGACTTTAAAAAATATTTACGCTAGTTTTTTTTCTTGCGAAATAAGAGTGCATTTTATGTCAGTAAAATATTTTAAACTCTTTAAAACTGATTTTAACCGTAAGGGTATCTATCAGGACTATAATCGAATGCATTTTTAAGGTTGTCAAGATGCATGTTTAAAGGAAGTGCTGTTAGATTTTTTTTCATTAAGCTGAAAATTGCAAGAAGTAAAAATTAACATATTTCTTTGGAGAATCCTGTTCTTTCTGTTTTTCCTTTTTTCCTCATTTAATTAGGAAATAACATGGTATAAGTTTTGACCATGGCTATTTTACCTTTTAATAAATACTCCTGAGCATATCTCATGATATGTGGGCGTATGGAAATTTATAAAAATATCGTCAGTTGTTCGTTTCTTTAAAATATCTTTTGTTTTTTCCTTGCAAAGTGCACATTTGAAAATGCATAGCGTTTTTTACATCCTGCTAAATTCTCTGCATTTAAATGGGGCTCCCTAAAAACTTTTGCTTCGAAACAATCAATCGCATGATCATTTATGTTGAAATTACCATACTTTTCTGTTATAAACTGTACAATTTTGCAACGCATCTCATTTTTACAACCCAATGAGCTCCCTGCAGTTTAAAAGAAACTATTTCAAACTTCCCAATTTTAAATCATTTTTAAGGGTAGACTAGGTCTCTAAACTTTTACTCTACAATTACTTTGGCGTGATATTTTGAGTATTTGCATTGCATTCTGAATCTTTATCTCTTCTAAGGAAAATAGAATAGATTTTTATTTATTAAGATGTAAGATTTCATTGAAAGTTTCCCATTCACACACGAAACATTCGCGAAGCTGGCAAAATGAGACTGCAAAATGAAATTGAGTCAAATAAAATTGGAAATTTTAAGCTCTTTTTATAATATCGATGAAATTTAAATGTTTTAATCTATTCGGTTTGTTCGAGTTCAATTATTCAAAATGGCATGATTACTCATTATCTCTTGTTAGCTAAATTTAGCAAAGATGCCGCAATCGTATCTGAAAGTTCAAATCAGATCTGGTCATTTTTCCGACGCCTTTTCCACGTAGCATAGACGCAGATCCTCTTATACCGTATTTCGGCAATTTGCGAACATCCTAGAAATATGACTAAGTGATCGGTTTTTAGACATAGTCATGCTGATTGCATTCATTATATTGTTGCGAAATGCCCAGCTTGCTATAAGATAGCTTCCTCTCAAACCGCGTTTAGGGTTGCCAGAAAATGGTAAGGAAAGGCATGATTGCCAGATTTGGCATGAAATCGATCATTTCGCGACAAAATCAGCTAAATGCCATAGACGGAGGGAGAACATTCTAGAACGAATTCTTATCGGTTTTTCCGAGAATGTTCTCGAAGGCATTTCAAGAGCTATAAATACCCTGATTGTTCGCGGAGTAGCAGTCTTCTCGTGAAGAGTATCTTGAGTGTGTTGAGTTCAGTAACAGTGCTTTGAAATTAGCTTAAGAGAGATAGACTGAGTCGGGAGTTACACTTTAGTGCTTTGTCGTGAAGCTGTCTTCACAGCTATAACATGAAGGCTGTGTTGCTGATTGTTTTAGCGTGTTTGTCGTAGTTTTTCGACAACTTTCTTTGAAACTGCCCTGTGTAATACTGACGAATAAATTGTGTTTTGATTCTTCATCAAGAGTCGTCATCAACCACTCCAAATTCACGAACCCGTAGTTCACACGAACCGTAATACCACGAACACAAAAGTATATATTTAAAAACTACTAACTGGAAAGATAGTAGGGATAAATTAAAAATTTTAGCGTAATATTAATTAGTTAAATTAAATCTTAGAATGCATTTCTAATATAAATATAAAACATTTTACAGGTAACTTGACACATCTAAATTCCTTTTTGTATTATTAATAATTTTATAATTTAAAGGAATAAACTAAATCAGATATTAATGATTTCTTAAATCTTTATTGCTGTCATTGTAATTTCACAAAAAAATAATCTTGTGTAATAGGTAATTAAATTTTTATACCTATTGCAATTGCATTAAACTGCTTTTGCTTGCCTTGTAACACATTCGACTAAATTTTCGCTCAATGTAGTTTTTTTCGTGACATATTTTTTAAAAAGTTTATTCCCATTTTAGTTACGAAAGTATGCGTTGGGGGTTGGGGGCTAAGCCGTGTTGTGAAGACAAGAGCCATGCATATAAGTCAGCTAAGATTGGAAGAAAAAAAAGCTATGTTATTATACATTAATTAATCATATACTGAAGTTTTTATTTTATTTATTTATTTATTTATTTTATTATTATTAGCTCAAAAAGGCTATTAGTCTCGAAGCACGATTTTACGTTATTTCACTTTTTATTTATTTATTTTTATTTCATTATTTATTTATTTGCTGAGATAAGTTATGAAAAATGCGTGCATGAGGAAGAAAGATTGAAAATAGTTAAAAATCCTATCAAATATTTAATTTGTTATTGAAAGAAATATTTTCTTTCAGTTAAAATTGTGCGTTGAGTCTTAATAGTGACTATGAAATTTTAACATTTTCTTGGTTTTGATAAATGCTTTTTGTGGTAGTATGAATAAAACTTTGAGTTAAACTGTCCGTATAATTTATAGCTAAATATTCTAAAATTTGAGAATTTCTCCTTATTGGCTTGCTTTGTGTTTACATGATTTCATCTAAAATTCTGAAGTATTTTTAACGCATTTAAACTATATTTTCATAAGGATTTGTTTTAATAATATAAGTATTATATCACTACAAAAACTTAACACTCCTAAAAATATTTTCAAGGAGAGACTTTTATCAAACTATTTTAACCATAACAAAAAAGTCGGAAATATAAAGCCATATACGAATTATTCCATATCTTGCAGTACATTACATTATAAGTAGTTCAGAGTCTAGTTCTAAATTTCTTATTATATAACTAATATTTAATATTATGCAAGAAATAATTTATTTTTATATAGCCAGTTATTATATGTTAAATATCTTTACTGTTATTCTCCCTTTCCGTTTCCCTGCCTGAATGTTAATTTTTAGTTCGTGTGTATTCAAATAAGGCAGGGTGATATAGTATTTAAAAAAGTTTTAAATTGTTTAATCATAGCGTGTTTCGCCTTCTGAAGGCCACATTACTAGTTGAATTTTTGCGATGGCTTTCGGCGTTGCTTTACTCTTCCCAACAGTGCTTGTCTAACTGGTATAGGTGTGAGCCAACTTGTGCATTTTTTATTTCTATGTAGCCTTTGGCTAACTTACGACTTACTCTTAATTTTAATGTCTATCATTTTGAGTTACGTCATAAATGCTGGCATGTTTGTTACCACAAGAAGTGCCTTCTGTTAAATTATTCTGAGTTCTGAAATAAAAAGACACCTACGTTTTACACCTACGTTCTGTTTCGTCTTAAAGATAGGGACAGTTGGTTGAACGTACTTTCAGGGATTTGTCAAAAGCTGCACTTAACTACAAGCACAATCCCTACAATTTATATAATAAGAATGATGAGAAATGTTTGTTGTTTCACTATTTTAACAACCAGGTACATAGGAATATATTTTTTATGTACAAGTTTTGATTGACATTATAAAATCAGACTGACATTAGTGTCGTAGAAGAACTTAAAAGCATTTTGAAGAAACTCTCTTCCTGAGTTTTTTGTAAATCTAGTGACAATTAAGTTTGCATAGAGATATGAAAAATAACTATGACATTTAAATGCTGATTAAATCAGGGATTACAATTTACATAAATGCGTAACTGCCACTAATTATAATAACCATATCAAGCTAAAAGATTTCAATTTAGACGTGCTTTCGTTATATTGATGTGCCTGAAAATACTATGTACCTAACAATGCACCACCAATTTTACAGTACTTTTCCTTTATCTTTGGGTCACAACTAACAGTACTGTTATTTCAAGGACATTCTGAAGGACGGATAATCAACTTCGATGCACTTTATCGGAATTACTGAAAGACAAAATATCATTTACTGATATTATCACTTCTTAAAATTTATCCAGAAAACTGGTACATCTACGTTAACAAATAATTTGAAGTACATTTTACTGTTATATACGCTCTGTTGTTAAAAAAATAAATAAATAATTAAAAACAAATATACGTGAGACAAAAAATAGAGCCAGAACTACAAAACGTGGCATGCAAGTGTGGTTTGGTGAGTTGTGTAAATGATTGAACTTGTAGCACTGAGCAGCATTGTGGAGCGATACAACGCGGGTCTGAAGTTGCAGCTGGTAGAATGTAAAAGGGCAGGTGCGGCGAGTGAGGAGCATTTACAACTGTGCTGACGGTTTGGATACGCGATATTGTAACGAAGGATGCCTTTAAGACCTACTAGATGGCGTTACGAACAGCTGTCAGACTTTGACAGGGGTCGCATCATAGAGTTAAAAGAGGCCGGTTGATCGAACAGGTGTTCAGGCAGCATATTTCGCGAGATGACAGCGGTATTAGAAGAGCTACTACATCCACACCAACAGTTAACGCTATCGTCGTCACGCCGTTTGCCAGCTCGCAGGGATCCCGGGATATCCAGGGATACGTTTCGCAGAAAGCTAGGTGACTGTGGATACAGATCTGCTCATCCATTAAGACACTTGCCATTGAGAATCCATCATAAGCAGTGCCGTCTTGCATGGTGCCGTTCTCTCTCAAGCTGGCCAGTGTCTGATTGGAAAAAAGTGATCTTCAGCGACGAATCACGCTTTTTTTTCAATGCTGATGGCCGCAGCGTAAGTGTCTGGAGATAGAGAGATAGCGGTTCGATGTACCATTTGTTACTCAGAGGCACACAGCCAATACCCAGGGTGTGACAGTGTGGGGAGCTATCAGCTGGGACAGATGTTCACCATTAGTATTACTTATTCTTATTAGTCGTGGTGTGAGACATTCTGACTATTCGTACGTACGTTGACGAAAACTTGCAACCAATTGTGTTGCCTATGCTAGCAGGTAGCAGGACAATGCTTGGCCACATACAGCACGACTTTTCCAGCAATGTCTTCGACGTGTGAATGTCCTTGACTGGCCTGCCAGGTCTCCAGACCTGTCGCCGAGCGAACATATTTTGGACACGTTGAGTTGTCAAATAGTCAAATTCAGTCGTATACCAATGCGTCTCAACTCGCCGACCAATTCTAATTGTGGCACAATCTATCGCAGAGGGACATCAGCAACTGGCTCAATTCGTTTTGGGTGCATATAATTTTGGCAGTAGTGTGTACACAGATGTAATTATCGGGGACATCTACACCCCTTGCGAGCACCGCCTGCACCGCTTGCGAGGAAACATCACGAACAAACACTAACTATCGTAATATTTGAGCAAGTTGTTTACGCTAAAACCTGTCAAGCAAACACAGAACTTATGCTCAACAGCGGCTTTGTGTTATCCTCTTTTAAATTAATTTAAGTGTTCGGATTGTTAACTCTTATTATTTCCAGATATTTTACTAGCTTAAAACTTTCCATACCTTTCCACGATCCACTACATCATCCATACTTCTCACTGTTTGGAGATGTCCATCCTACAGTTGCGATCTTTAATAATCAGCAGTTTATTTTTAAGATGTGTTTGTGTTACTTTTTTTGCAGTTACGAGAGCAAATGAATGACAATTTGTGATATTTCCAAAGCTAGTTTTTTATTATATGACAAAAAACAGATTTATTCAACGATGTTCTCGTCTTCGTTTTTAATTAAAATGAGTTTCCTGAAATATAACGTTTCGAATAGCGATGAGCAAAGTTTGTGATAAAGGACGCATATAATTACATAGTCATCAGTTTAACACGAGCACTACTGCAGGTAAAAAACTAGGGAATTATCTTCCCTTTTCCCAGATAATATAAGCTTTTGTTATTTTCTTTATTTTCAGAGCTATTTTAATTATAATGACTCTTCGCATTTAGACTCCCATTGGTATAGCTAAAAATATGCTTCTAAAGCATATTTCGTAGCTTCTGAAAATTTATTATATTTTTATTAATATTACTTCAAAATTTTTTCTGTTATTACGGTTTGGCATAATACGTAAAGCAGTAGCACAGTTATAGAGACCTAAGAAATTTGATTAATTTATTATTTAATTAATGGACAAATTCTTACTATTTTCTTATTTTCTGTATCCATTTTGACAAAGTAAATTTTAATGTTTACTGCTTCATTTCTAATTTATTACTGAGCCCTAACGTTTTATTTAGTTGTCTTATTCTAACTGAAGATAAATGTATTTACAATATACAGGGTGTTTCAGAGATCATGGGACAAACTTAAAGGGGTGGTGGAGCGAACTAAAACATGCATTTTTTATAGGAATGTAGGGTCTAAAGTGACGGGTTAAGTCAGGAACGAAAAAAAAAAAACCACGCCACAGAAAAATGTGTTTATGTACAAAATCAACGCAAAGTGCTTCTTTGCAGCAATACAGTATTCACAATAAATGTTCAAAATTGCCACCACCAGCAGTAATACATGCTTGGTAACGTCGCAGAAGGGATTGGCGAACATTTTGAAAAACGACAGGCATTTCGGGCACGCTTGCAGCCGCAATGGACAGTCGTGCAACGAGGTCCTCCAGTGAGTCAACGGAGTCTCCTAAATGATGCTCTTCAGATGGCCCCATAAAAAAATCCAAACTGGATAAATCTGGTAAACGGGGTGGCCATCGAACGGGTCCACCACGGCTAATCCATCGGCCCGGAAATGTCCCATGCAAATAATTGCGGACCCGCACGTGGTTATGGGCTGGGGCACCATCATGCTAGAACCACATGCGATCACGAACGACGGCTGGAACATCCTGCAGCAATTCCGGTAGCATCTCTTGCAGAAAATATGATAACATAAGCCATTTGTACGTGCAGGTAAGAGATATGGGCCTATGAGGTAGTCGTTAACAATACCTGCCCATACATTCACGGCGAAGTGGGTTTCGAATGCATGTGGACGTGTGCCGTGTGGATTACGAGTTGCTCACACGTGCATGTTGTGGCTATTGAAGATGCCGTCCTCTGAGAAAGTTGCCTCGTCCGTGAATAGCACATCCAATGGAAATTCTGCCTGCGCCTCACACTGCTGCAAGAACCAATGACAGAAATGAACTCGAAGAGGGTAATCTGTCTCTTGCACGGCTTGGACTCCCTGCAAATGGTATGGGTGCAAACCATTTTCATTCAATAATCTCCAAACGGTGGAATGACTCAGCTGCAGACGACGTGCAATAGCTCTTGTTCTTGTCTGAGGTAATTCTTGCACAATGTTCAAGATAGATTTTTCAACGCGAGGTTGTCGTGCAGTTCTTCTTCCACTCCTAGCGTCAGAAGTGGCTTCAAATGACCCGTTTTCACACAGAGACCGATGCGACCTCTCGAAGGTTGTGTGATTCGGCATACGTCTGTTCGGAAACCGTTCCTGGTACAACCGTAGCGCTGCTCTGCCGTTCCCATTAGCAGAACCATACATGAGATACATGTCAGTGTTTTTCCTGTGCGTAAACTCACCCATCACGCTCGACATCAGAGTTGCGAATGTTCCTCTGATGCCTCAGATCGTGGTTTGTCCGGCTCATTACCGCCCTCTACCGCTGCATTGCCAGCCAATCACAGCTGTAGTTCCCATTACTTTTAATTTTTCCTCTTTTTTGAACATTTATTGTGAATACTGTATTGCTGCAAAGAAGCACTTTACGTTGATTTTGTACATAAACACATTTTCCTCTCGTGTCGTTTTTTTGCTTTCATGCCTTGACCCGTCACTTTAGACACTACATTCCTATAAAGAAATGCAAGTTTTAGTACGCTCCACCACGCCTCCAAGTTTGTCCCATGATCTCTGAAACACCCTGTATATATAACGCCCGTATGTATAATGTACATGTCCATATATATAAATATATTTCATATAATACGTCCATATATAGCACATAGAGTTTAATGTATGTTTTAGTTCATGTCTCTTAATGTTATCATTATTTCTTATTAAAACCATGTGTCAAATAAATTCTTACCTTGCTGAAAATCTAATTTAACAAATCTAATTATATTTAAGAAAATTACATTTCTTTAACAGAATTAGACATATAAAAGAAAGAGAACTGAAAATGTCGCTATAATCCTCTTTGCAAATTAGATTTACATCTTGCATTTTGAATTAATTTATTTTATTGGGTTTGCTTTATAGCAAATGCAGCCCTTGAAATCCATATTATTCTTATAAAAACTAAGAAAGCCTTGCTCAGTAAGCGTACTTTTTAATGTCTGTAAATTTTCCAAAATTATATTATTCATTAATATACATTTTCTTAATACATTATTACTATATTACAGATATTTAATTGAAAGAACATAAGTCAAACGAACATAATTTTACTCTTTTACTGAGAATCATGTTCATTTTTCCTGGAACTCTTTGAGCATCGGAGATGAGAAGATCTAATAATAATATATCTCATATTTTGATAAATGGCCCTAAGTAGATTAAATTATTTACTTATTCATAAGACGATTAGTTGTCTTATGAATATGAAATAGTTGCTTCAGAATTTAGCTTTTAACGCTTTACTTGTGCGCTCTATTTTTAACCTTTGGTAGTCGGTCATCAGCGATCTCAGCTCCCATTTTAGTTACTCACCGCAGTGGGCGCAAACTAACCCTCTCGCATTCCAAATTTACGACTGACACAATACAGAATTTATAAATGAGCCCAGAAGTAAGAATAAGGAAATTTCGAGGAAACCAGCTTTAAGTAAGCAACGCTAACCGAATTAAATGCAAACTTCGAAGTAGAAAACTAGCTTCGAAGACTTGCCAAACTAATGCAGGGAAAGATAGATGGAATTTGACTGATTGTTATGTAGATGACTGACATGCTATTAGCTGCACCTACTTTGTCTGCAGTTTAAAATTCGACTGCGAATTGTAACGAGTTTTTAAAAAACAGAATACCATTAGTACCATTATTCCATTAGTACACACAGTACATTTATTTGGCTTATTAGTCCAACCTTTGGATACGTGGTGTTTTTGTGACTTCAAGGCGTATTATTTCATTTCTTTCAATTTATTGAATGAATGTAACTAATTTTTTTATTATCCAATTTTAGTTTTATTTATAATATGTCTAAAGCTACTGTGCCTTGAGTAAGAACTGAATTTTTAACATTTACCTTCTCATTTAAAGAAAAAATCCTTTTTTGCAATGTTCAAAGAGAAGTCCATTTACAATCATTTAGTTTCAGACTGACGATGTCAGTCCTGAATATATTATTTTTAGAGAATTAGGAATTTGATATTAAAAGCCCACAAGACCTGGAAAGTAGGAAGTCTGAACGTAAAGAGTACGTGCTTCACTTTGGTGCAGGAGCATACTGTCATTCAAAAATTCCTCTACATACTTCTTAAAGGGAGTTTTAAAATTAAAAATCTCAGAAACATATGATATGAGAAATTAGAAAAATTTCCTCTCATGATTAACATGCAGTTACATGCTATAAAATATTACTTTGATTTATGAACCATGCACGCTTTTCTGTTAAAGAATAATTTCTAGGAATTTAGTAAAGATATTTTTAATGCATTTTTCGAATTCTAAGGAGATAGTGCGCAATTGTTCACCTCCTGAACTTTAGAAGTCCAGAAAGCATTTGGTGAAATTATCTATGATAAATTATTATTGTTGAACTTGTTAATTATTCACTGGATGACCCATTAGTTTCAGGCATTTATACTTATGTCTGCTGCTTCGATTGGTGTAGTGATTAGAACACTTCACTGATCTATTGTACGTTGCATTCGGATTCGAATCCCTAAGACAGCGTGGATGTTTATAAAGGTATAGATAATGTCTGTGGGGCATGTAGGAATTCAAAATATGCGGTGAGCTGAAAGTCCTCTAGAGTAGTTTGGAAGAAGAGTTGAAGACGCATGGACCCGTCCCCTTCCCCGGCGTGCTGTCCTTCAAAACTGGGGCGGAACTAAGCAAAGTCGTTCTGTCCCCCATGTAGTGCTCAAGACTCAAGCATTTGATAAACACAGTGTTGATCTCTCTTTGCTGCGACAAAATTTGTAACCTTATTTTGATTAGGTGATTTACAATCTGGATGAGACTAACGAGATTATCCACACCACTAACATATTTATCCCTAAACTTATCAAACAAAGAATGAGGTTTTAAGATATTCAACTCTTTGAGGTGGCATGAAAATGATTTTGTTAGTCGGTATTTTCCGACAAAATTTAAAACAAATAGAAAATGCCATGCAGTAGCTTCTCTTGCCTTACGATTACTTCATAAAGTATTACCATCTCGAAATACTTGTTGTATGAGTAGTGAGTCATTAAAAGTTTTATGAAAATTTACGTATCTCGTACTGTAAATGTTGCTTTTTGTCTCACAAAAGGCCAATAATGTCAATAGTTTAACAGGAACAGAGCTTCAGAAATTTAACTGATTTATGCAAATTACACCCCGGGAAATTTACAGCTTTGTCTTTTGAAAATTGTGCATAAGTTTAGCACCTGTAGGTTATTTTAAACAGTGATTGTTAATATATATGAAGTAATATTACCAAATTTGATAGAAATTTGTGTTTAATTATGCTCGTATGAAAGCAATACATTTTATAATCGATGGCAGAAGATTTATGATCTATGATGAGTTAATCCAAATTATTGTGTAATAGTGATTTGCTGTATGTCAGTTCGTAGCGAATAGATGCTGATGTTCAGTTTATGAGGTATGCCTACTGCCCCCTTTGCATGCCGTTGTGGTGTAGTGGTCAGCACTCTCGACGTGTATTCGATGGGTCCGTGGTTCGAGTCCCGGCGAGCGCATTGCTCTTTTTTCACATCCTTTGCTTCAAAATAACCTAATCACTATACAAATGTTTTAATTACTGTTTTCTTGTAGTTCGTTACTCTGTAGAGTTAAATTTAATAATTTAGATAATTTTTAACAAAGGGCTGAGGAAGCGTTTTTTTTTCAGCTGATATGTTCATTTTATTTGAGATGGACTTCTGATTTTACATTTTCAAATAAAAGGACTGCTTTTGTCTTTACGAACTTTCTTTTCATTCCTGTAAAAATGTTGCATTTTTCAGCATATGATAAAGATAACTTTTACATAAACTTTCTTTAATATATTTCATTTCTTAGTTAAATATTTTATGAGTTAATACATACCGTAAAAAAAGAGATGAGTGATTTAGAAGAAGGAAGTAAGGACGTTTAAAAAATCCATTCATTTTGTGTACACTCAAAATATATGAGATTAAAATAGGAGCTAAAAATAAAAGGTATCCATTTTTTTAAAGATTTGTTGGTTTTTATGATTTCATGCAAACATTAGCCTAAATTTTCGTATAAGTAAATAGAAAGTAATCAAGTGAACGGATACATATTCAAGAAGAATAAGATGATATATTTATCGTATCCTAAATCAGAGGGAGAGATTCCATGCTTTCAAGGCCATTTGAATTATATTCTAGCTCTGTGCAACGTTTGCCATCATGTTTGAATAAATCTTCGCAAAGCAGAAAGGAAGATTAGAAGACGAAACCTGAGAATGCATGCATATTTCGTTACCGTTTTAATTAAAGGCTTTAAAAATTTCTCTATTTGTTGTTCTTTCAAAACTCTTAAATAATCCATTATTTACAGAACCTGTGAATTAATTAATATTTTAAAGAAACTTTTTTGAGTTTTATCTGCATGTACTCAAACGTTAATTATGAAGGGGAAAGTTGAAAGTATACGGAGCGGAAAATATTCGTATGAGTACGAAATATAGCAAAATGTATTTTTATATTTCTATATGTACTAAATTGTATTTAATTTACTTTAAACTCTGCTTCATGTCGGAAAAATAGTCATAACCCAATACACAGTAACAATGAGAGCCCTTTATTGTTTAAAGTCACACATTTTAAGAGCTAAAATGCGACGATTTGTAAGCTGCATGGAAAGCACATAAAGAGTTTGATCTTACAGGCAGGATTAAATAGCTATTTCTTTTACCTCATTTTAAATTATTTTTTGTGTTAATTGTCTAACAAACGGACAAAGATTTTCTCTAAAAACGGCCTGAAAACTCAAATTTCGAATTACCGGTGCCGTTAACTATTTCAACCGTTAAGTTAGTAGAGTAGTTAGTTTTCCCTCTTTAATATCCTAACGAATCAACTGTGTGTAGAACATTATAAATGAAAAGAAAAGGTATATTTAATATTAAATTTGAAGACTAAATATAATTTTGAATATTCTTTTAGATAATGGGTAAGGTAATTTTAATCTCATTAAGAAATCTGATATGTTTTTGTGCCTGCCCTAGTTCATTAATTTAAAGCTGTAATAAATTTAATTAAGATTCTCTTCTCTTTTTAGAATTGAACTGTTAATAACCAAGCGATTAAAAAACTGTTTATACGCGAGTATTTATCAAAATGTTAAATGACAACCGTTACTTAATTTCTTGCTACATGTTTCCTTTCTGTGTCCTTATCCTTAGTACATGAGTAGTAAGCTGTTATTTAAATGCAAGGAACACTCTTAACAATTGAAACACGAGAAAGTTTCGTGTCTGTAATTTTACAAAATGCAACATTTGCGTGCAAGTCTTAATGCGTCATTTAGCACTCACGCAAACGTTAGGCGTACTTTAAATCCAGACAATGCCTTATGAAATTAAGACTCTAAATAATTGGAAAACTTGCTTTGGAAAGTCTGCTAAAATAGTCTGAGAACTCTGGAAATAATTAAACTAATTACTAACATTCTGTGGCTTCTGAAAATTATCAGAAGTATCAAGCAGCCGATATACAAAACATACAATATGCCCCCTTCTTTCCTAGATAATCTTTCTTTTGAGTATCAATTACAAATACATGCAGTGAATATTTGAAAAGTCAAGCAACAAGAATCAGCGTTATATTAGGAAATTTTGCAGGGCTAGTTTCGATGGTGAACCATCGTTATGTTCGTTAAGCATCGTTATGCTCGTAAACCATCGTTATGTTACATCGTTTCATTGCGATGGTAAACCAACGTTATGTTAGGAAATTTTGCAGGACTACTGCAAAGTGTAATAATATAACGCTGATTCACCTCTCCAATAACATGCAGTGAACTCAAAGTTTCATAATGCGAACAAAAGTTAAAATGTCTTAAGTTTGAGTTGTTGAGTTGAGAGGAAAAGAATTTCAAAATGTTTTTGGTAGTTCGAACACATAATTACTTAGAAGATTATGCTAGTTTTTTAGATTTCGAAATGATGAACGTCTGTTATATTTATAGTTAACAAAAAATAAGGGTTTTAGAGCCGTGAAATCTATGTAAATTTGTCCTGTTATTAGATCTGTATGATTTGTTTTATCGAAGAGACATTAAAATTGTAACTTCTTAGGAAGTAATCCCTATATTCAAAAGTCGAAATAAGTTGATAAATAACCAGGAAAAAAACTGGAAAATGTTGTAAAACGAAGCAATATCAGAATCTGAGAAGCTATCGGAAGCGTCAAGTCTTCTTTACAAAGGGTGAGGAGAACAAAATAAATGGTGATAAAAGCGGAGAATAAATAGTAATAGAAACGGTAGAAAACGGTAGTGAAAACAGAGAAAAGGGGGGAGAAGAAGAAAAGATGAAAAGCAGAAGAAAATGAGAGCAAAGAAGAACTACTTCTTTTAAATCGCCGATTGTAAATGAGCCGATGAGGAAAACAGAGACAAGAAAACGATTCAAACGGAAAAGAGAAGAATGAACGTAAATATTAAGAAAGATGAAAATAAAAGAAATACAAGTCGTAGATGACCTGTCATTTTTGTCGAGCTCATGATAAAGCTAGATGCATCTTAAAGATTGAGAAACCTAAATATTTCGAACAATATACTGCATTTTTCTATATCTCGAATGCATAACTGGCTAAAGTTAACATTCGGTTAGAAATGATTTCACCTGAAGATTCCGGCGTTTCTTCGAGAATAAACGAATCGCCTCTCGAATTGCACTGGGACTATTAGAATTGAGATTAAACAAAAGTTGGATTTGACGAAATATTAATGAACAATACTTTTTATTACTAGGAAATACTTCAAAAAGTAAAAATTTTAAAATTTAACAATACAAAAACATGAATATTTTCGTCATTTAAAATGCTTTCGTAGCTGGAAATATATGACTATAACCAACGATCGCAAAAATCATCCAAGGGGCAAGTAAGGTCTTTTAACCCAGAAATGAGGGAGGAGCATATATATATATATTACAGAATCACAATTTTTTATTTAAAAATCAAATTGTTCCAAGTTATTTCTGTTCAATATGCTTCTGAAAATTAATCTGTTTAGAGAAAAAAGACAGAAATTCAGAACCAATTCCTTAAAGACCCCAAAAAGTGAAATTCATTACTAGTAAATTTCAAAAATCCCCGTTTTGCACAGGGGCAACACAAAGCTTTACTACTGGCCCACTTTCCTTTGCACAGCATATTAGACATGAGAAGATTTTGAAAATGCATGAGAAGATTTTGTTCACTCGATCTGAAATGTGAAAGATAAATTTAGTAATATAACAAAGTGCAATCGAAAACAAAATTCTAAAATGTTATAAAAAGTAAAGATGGGTAATGAACTTAATTTCCTC
>KK118197.1:89669-123368 GCA_000611955.2 Stegodyphus mimosarum | reverse complement strand
TTTTGTGAACATCAGTGAGCATTTTTGGAACCCATCGGGAACACAGTTTACGATAATTCGAGCAGTCAGACAGAATTTCGAACAAAACAGTACGCGAAATTTGTGGAAATGCGTCCGAAAGAGTTGTCATTGTGAAGCGTCTGTTCTCGTGAATTGCTTCATCAACTTTCCTTACCAAATCATCGGTGACAACAGAAGGCCGACCACTCTGAGCCTCGGCGTGGACATTTGTTCGACCTGCATTAAACATTCTTACCCACTTTCTCACCATTCCATCACTTATCGCGTATTCACCGTAAACTTCTGTCACTTGACGATAAATTTCAGCCGGTTTAACATTCGCGTTCACTCGAATCTCACAGTCAGCGGGAGAACTAATTGTCTTAAACATTTTGAATGTGCACAGCAAACTGAAAACACAACACAGAGCAACCAAAATGGCGACAATTGAAAGTTAGTGAACAAGAAAGACTAGTGCGCATGCGCGGGACGCCTACCACAGCGCTGCGACGGCGCTAGAATAAAACGGTACTTAGTTTCCGAATACGCTCCGTACATACACATTTCGAGAGCATTTGGGCTAACAACTCTTTGGGCCGAAATTATTCAAAAATAGCATATCTTTAGTAGTACTTTCGACAAACAATGGATTCCAATAGACAGCTCGCTGGAGATAAAAATATTTTATTCCGTACAGTGTGTTGCCGTTGCTCGCTGCGACGGCGCTAGAATGAAACGGTACTTAGTTTCCGAATACGCTACGTATCTTTGGCAAAAAGATATTGTGCTATTGTACGAATATCTTTGAAGAAATATATCAGCATTTTGTTTTATTTCTTGTGAAAAAAATATATTTTATTAACTTGTGCATTCAATCCATTACGAACACGTACGCACGCTACAATATTATTTTAATGTAGTCGAAACTGATCTTTCTGCAGTATTAGAAATTTTACTGCAAAAATTAGATTCATACAAAGTGTTTATTTCTAAAAAAAAGGCTAGAAATGACAGTATTGACAACTATGAATTTAACTTTTGTTATGTAAATGCTAAAAGCGTAGTACAGGAGGAAACAAACTCGTTTTCCCCTCTCGTTGCAAAAAAACCTAGTCAACGTCTCTTGAACCAAAGCAAAAAGAGAAGTTTAGCTGCTTGGAAAAAAACAGAAATAGTAAAAAATATTGCAAAGCATTAAAAGATAATGTAATTATAACAAATAAAGGTAAAATATATACTGCGGTTGAATTTTAAATGCTTCATTGGATATAATGCATAAATTGTATCTACTTATAACTTGGAATCACATATCAATTTGCGATACGTTTATTTTTGTCATATTTAATATTATGAGATTAAAAGTACTTAAATGATGCGAAAATGTTATCTAGTGTTTACAAATTCACATTTAAAGTTAATTTGCTGTTTCTCATGACCCTGTATTAAAGGTAAGTTTGAAGAAAAACTTTAAATCCGGTTTTCTCAAAAATTTTTTGCAGTTCGTATGTTTTGAAAATGCTCCATCCGACACATTTTAGTTAAAAATGAACGATGTTTGGAAGAAACTATCTTGTTGTATGTTACAGTAGATCTGTTTATGCATTTTTGGATATGAGGTTATTAAGAAGCTTAAACTTGTGATAGTGTTTAACAAAAGGTAAAATTTTTCGTAAAACTGGGTATAAATTCACAAAAATCCTTTTTAAAAATTTCTGATCCATCCTATTCAATACCGGATACACAAAAACTTTTGTCAAGTCTTTAAATAACTAAATTAAAGGAAAAATTAGCAAAAAATATTGAAAATTAGAGAAGAAGGAGCATTTTAAATCTTTGATTAAAATAATTAATTATTTGTTTAAAAAAATTTTAATTTAAAATAAATTGAAATTTTGTACATATATTTTATAAAGTGATGTTATAATATGTATATGTATAAAATGTCCTGTTGAAAACACAAAAACTTAAAAAACTAATTTTTAAAGTTTATCGTCCCGTTAAATATTATTTATGGCTTTCTAAATATTAAAAATCAACTTAATTTTGCATTTTTATTTGAAATAAAAATTTTATTGTTTATGATATTTTACGTTGTGGATGATGTAATCAGTGACGTCACCTTACTTTAAAAGTAATTGGTTTTAATATCTATAAATTTAATGTTTTAAACATTACTTACGGCTGTTAAATATTAAAATAAAATTTAACTTTGCATTTTTTTTTGAAAAATGATTTTATTAAGTATTATTATTTAAATAATTTTAATTCTATGCGTGATCTAATCAGCTCCCTTATTGGTTACAGAATATTTGTGCATTTAGTAATTGCTCTTTGTCATTAGGTAATTGCTAAATTATGTATTCCATCGTACTAAAAAAATGGCAAAAAAATAACGAGTGATACTATAAAAAGTTGCTGAGATATTTATTGCCACAGATGTTTTAAGTTAAATAATTATATCCTATAAAACTTATTTTAAGGTATTTATGTAATATTTTAATTTTTTTAAATGTTGGTACGATGTTTTAATTCGATATTCAATTTAAGTAATATTTTAATCCAATTAAACGTTGACGCAATGTTTTTATAGCGGTGTTTTTATTTTATTTCCTTGCTATTATGAAAGTAATAATTAAACCTTACTTTAGTATTTTATACTCGTAGTAAATGTATTTATTTACATTTGCTTACCATCTTAAAAAACGACGTTTTCAACAAAAAATTAATCCATTGTTTTTAACGATATTTATTTTATTAAAGTTTCGAATACTTTACTATGCATAAAATACGTAAAACCAGCATTTTTCAAGATGGCTGACGATTGTAAAAACCACGCCAACAATTGCGCCAACTTAAATCGCCAAAAATCCGTGCAACCGTCTACCAAAGTAGCACCGAAAATCCTTACTTTTTTTACTGAAATGCCAATACTTATCAAGAGATTTATTTTTCACCGCTTGAACTTATTCGGTAATATTTTTGATAACTACAACCTAACCTATGTGTAACAGCATGATTAAAATTTCTATTATGACATTCTAATTATTACAGTTAAGAAGTTATGACTAAAATCTCTTATGTAATGTATCTTATGTATGAGTAATTATTAATCAAAGCAATTTTTATTTAAAAAATTACAGATGCACAAGTATATCTCATAAGCCCGCTCTAAAATGTTAGGATAGTCACTTCAAGACTATCCTGCCCAAATCATACCTCATGACTATGGTAACGACTGCTTTAGGAAAAATCTCATGTGTACACCACATGACTTCCTTACACAAAATATTAAATTATACGCAATTTTCCTGCATTTCATTTAAACATACTGAATTAACAGTTAACGAATTTTGAATTAAGTTTACTTCGTCGATAGCGCATAAACCACAATAGAACAAATGCACTCTTTAAAGTTCACTATATTTATTAACTATAGCCACACTTCGGTGCTAGGTTCACTTAACAGCGTTACATCATTTTATAATTCAGAAATTATATCATCTGAATAATTGCAAGTTCTATTCGAATACTATACTAAATCTAAGACTACGTATGAAAGAAATTAAACAAATAAAAAAGAAACAGCTTTTCACCGACGCTTACCTGATGCGCATGCGCTACTAATTAATTCAGTTCTCACTTCGCGGCCAGGCAAAAATATATAAAAATTCCAAATATTTTCATTAAAAATTGAAAGATATAGAAAAACACAAAACGCTACATACAGTTAAAACAATTGAAAAATCATTTTTACAGTTACAGTTTCTACGCAAAAACAAGCTAATAACTGCAATGATAGTTCCAGAATGAATTAAGCATAATGCTATTCGCAATAACAAAAGAAGACATTACTTTGTTGTTGCGAAGCTTAATTTCTCTATTTTGGCAACAAATCCACTATTCCCCTAAATTTCAAATGTAAAGAAATATGGGCGCCATGAGAAAAATGATTAGGCTTAGCCGCACTTAAACAACTTTTAAATTGTTGGTACTTCCATACTTATTGCATGCAGGTTAACCAAAGGCATAAAATTCTTAACTAGAACAACATAATTCCATCATTTTTAAAGCAAAAAATGCACAATTTACAAACATATAAGAGTAGCAGGAACGATGTGACTTTTTCCGTCCGCTGCACAATGGAAGGGAAGGAAAATAGGCTGCCACATATTAAGAAGTTCGCCAAGTGAATTATTCTTGGCTCAAACTGAAAAAAATTCGCCCAGTTAAATTTAGAAATTTCTCCGTAAATGTCGAACCAAATTTTACAAAATTTAATATTTAGGCATAATTTCAGTCGTAGAATCGAAATATGTAAAAAAATTGGTATGTCATTCCAGAAAAAGTTCGATTTTGTGTCCAAATGCCTATGTTAGAAAGGTGATATGTATAAATCTAATATATATCCTAAGTCGCGCTATCGAGACGTGAAAATCGCAATTTGAATTTCGTCAATCGGCCTAGTAGAACGGGAGATATAGAACTGTCCCCCTCTTTTTTTGTGCAGTGTACATTTTTAAGCACCTGTTGTATATAGTGGCCAAATTAAAAGTGGTTTGTAAAATATGTGTAATTTTGACACAAAGGTTTGGTTTGTTTGATTATGCCGGAGCACTCGAGGGCTATCTGCCTATGGGAAGAAATGGGGGCGGATGCTTTCGTGAAAAGAAAACTGGCTAGCATGCATAATTATACATGGGGAACCAGGAAAACGCCCATGCAGCCAGTACGTTCGTCTGGATTCGAACCCCGAACGGAATTGCCGGTGGTCAGCAGCTGTATTGCTCGATCGTTTGTGGGCGCTGGAGAATAGAGGCAAGAATAGCCTTTTTAATATTATGTTGCTGCTCTTCCAGCGTGCTTGGCCATAACACTTAACAATGCACATGCACTGC
This sequence comes from Stegodyphus mimosarum, assembly GCA_000611955.2. Classification (NCBI taxonomy): domain Eukaryota; kingdom Metazoa; phylum Arthropoda; class Arachnida; order Araneae; family Eresidae; genus Stegodyphus; species Stegodyphus mimosarum. The sequence goes on along the minus strand of KK118197.1, from coordinate 118,473 downwards.
TCATTGCCAAGTCACATTTGTCACACAGTCACACTGCTCATTGTCAAAGTGCATATCATCAGCACCATTCTTTACTGCATTCAACCGATTACTGAACGCATCTGTACTTTTCATTTAAATTCTCCTTAAACAGGTCTGCACTTCTCATGCGAACTATTGGTTGTTGTCACGTGTTTATGCATGCTCCTCTCACATATAATTTATTGTCTGTCCTAATTTCTGGCGATTCCTTTGCTGTTTAGATAACGTTAATTTTTAAGTCTAAGACTAAGTGAGACGTTTCTACATTTACTGAAACTTAGCAAGTTCTCTGGATAGGAAACGATTGGGAAATTTTGGAATTACTCGTCAAGTAAGTTACGCATACATTCTTATTTTATAATTTATTAGTTTTTCACCGAGAATGCAAACATCCCACTCTAACTCGAGTAAACATGATCACATTCCATCCCCTGTTCCAAGCGACGTCATTATTTCGTAAAGCCCGTTTGCAACATACGCGTTGAGCTGCGATCACAGCATAAGCCTCTAAGCAGAAACGTCCACGCTTTCATTGTGAAGTCCCATCGATCACGCAACAAAAAAGAAATGCAAGTAAACGAATGATAACTGGAAAATAGAAAAATTCAATTATTTACATCCAGACACTTTGAGAAGGTGTTGCTGATGACAATAATAACAGCAGGAGTTGAGCTGAATAACCAAATAACGGCAACGCAGTTACCCATAATGCTTTCATACAATCATTTTGATGCGCGGATAAAACTCCCTGTTGAATAGGAGAAGCTCAACGAAGAATGTAATAATGTAGCAGTATTGAGTGTGCAAAGCTGAACCTTGCGTCCCCCCTTCGCAAAAAGAAATGATAATAATAAACCTGTAAGCTTTCTGATTTTATATTTCGCCCAAAGGGGCGTTTTTATCGTTTTATATGCCACCTTTATTTGTTAAATATTATGTTCTTCGCACTTACCACATAAAATTCAATTCAGCAGCGGTATCACAAATATTTCGCAACAGCGTATCTTTAGAATTTCCGATAGACAGTGTCGCGCGCTGGAGATAAAAATGTTTTATTCCGTAGAGTGTTGCCATTCTTCGCCTTGAAATCGTTGAGTTTGATAATTAAAAATTCGTTAAAGTTTTACAAAATATGAAATAGACAATTAAACAAATTCCAAACTCGGGCTTTCAGGTGCCCATGTTCGGATGGAGGACTACGTTATTTAAAATTTAATGACTCTAGGTCCTGTTGTTCTTTCACAGTGCGAGAAATGAAAACTTCCGACATTTGTAACAGAACAATTGGTCTACATAATAGCAGAAAAACTAGGATTAAAACTCGGTTTCAACCCGTGGTACTGCAGTCAAGTTGCTTTCTGCACCCTTACAACCAGGCACATTTCGAAGACCGAGTTAGTGGGACGCATGCGCATTCTTCCATGCAGCTTTTTTTATACCATTTGTAAACTCCCGGTATATCTAGATATTCGAGGATCTTTCGCTGCAGCTGAATTCTCTTGCAATACGTCATTGGATGTGTGTCAGTCGTTTACTTCTAACAGTAATCACTGACAAATACTGGTTTTAAGAATCTGTTTTTGCTATGTTTTCGACCTTAACTTGGTTGTCTGGTAGAAAACATATCAGTAAACCAAGTCAAATTCCGAACTCTCGGCATGATATTTTTTGCTGCTTGTAGGTCTTCAAACACCTGTGTCAACGTTTATCCTGTTTCCATTTTCCCCATCGCAAGCCACTTCCCACAGTCCATCAAATGCCTTCTCAATGACGTATTCAACTTTCTACACACGGAAGGTTTATACACTTACTCCTCAAAATCCTTAAAATTTGAGTCTGAAGCATTCTTTGCCACACGTTCGGAAAGAATGGATGCAAAGATTTGAATATTTCTGGAAAGCGAAGATGAATCCCATTGGACTGCATAATAAATCTGAACTTGAGATACCAACTGCCGTCCCACTGAGCAAAAACACACTGAATTTCTTGCACCAATTGACTTAATTCACTGGTCTACTAAGAGTTTCAAATGTAAACAAATAGCTTAGTGCCACTTAAACTTTTAAATTGTTAATAATTCTACAACTATTGCATGCAGATTAACTAAAAGCACAAAAATATTAACCGGAACATACGAACAATATAATTCAATGACTTTTAAAACAAAAAATGCACAAATTAGTGACATATAAGATTAAAAAATCTGAACTCATCAAGCCGGCTAACAGAGTGGCAATATATTTTTTTATAATTGTGTAACACATATATATATAAATATATATATATAATGATTCCAAATGTGTGGAGGAAAACATCTAAACATGGTTTGTATATTGCGTAAATGGCTGAGAAGATCGTAGTGGCTTCAAGATGGGGCAGAGCGGAAAAGCATGATGACGCATTTAGCACAACTGAGCTTGAAGAATCACACTCTTTATTTTTTTTTTGGTATATCCAACCATCTTTTTGCAGACAAGATATTTCTCAATTATAGTAGAATACAATAAGTTCCATTTTAAAGCAAGACGTCATCTTAGCCAAATAAGCAACAGCGAGAAAAAGTAGCGTGTTGGTGGCATGAAGGCCCAAGCGAAAGAGAACGCATCAGTTCAAAGGAAGAAGGGAGGAATTAGATAGTTTCAGTTCGAGTTAAAGAGAAAGTTTTGGTTTACAATTATTTGATTGGGCAAGAGGTATCTGCATTAAAAAGTTAAGTAATTTCGAATGATCTCGAATTTGGGAGAAAAGATAAATTTAGGGGATGCCTACCAAATTTAGAATGTTAATTTTGAGATCGCCAATTAGTTTTTGAAGCAGCCATCGTATTTTCTTATATTTTGCATATATATATGTATAAAGGTTTGGTGCGGCGGATTGCATCGAAAATGGGAGATACGGCAATCACATAGTAATTACATGCATGTTTATGTCAATACAAAATTTCAAATTCCTCTGGCTATTTGGTTTTGAGTTGCCACTGAAAAAAATCTTATGTGAATACTTTTTAAATCCATTTTACAATCCGTTTTAGAAAAAAAGAGTGCTTTAATTCTGTCCGTATGTACAGAAATGAAGCAAAAAACACTGTTTAAATGGATTCTAGAGCGTTCTAAAACATTCTAAAAGAGTTCTAAAAAGTTCTAAAACATTGTGGTACAAAATATCGTCGTCGAAAATAAATCGGTTCAAAAACTTCGCAGTTCAAAAACATCGTCGTCGAAAATATGGTGGTAAAAAATAAGGTAGCTACAAATCATCGCATGCCGATAACATCGCTGACATGCGTTTTTTCAGGTAACTGTAAAAGGATACTCGCATAATGATTTGTGAGCGCAAGATGGAAAGAAGGATAATTTTTACTTTAATATTTTTATTAACTAATAAATGTTTGTTAAAAATGTAAAAAGGAAACTTAAGCATAGAAAATTAATGCAACTTATAGCACTTAATAGAATTTTAAACTGCCATAGATCATTAACTAACAAAGATCATTAGTGAGTTATTTTTTTATAAAGTTTCACTGGTAATTTTTCATGAAAAGTATAATCTAAAAAAGAATAGAAAAAGGATGATAAGTAACTGCATGACTTTATCTATAAAATAATTGCTAATTATGAGATTATTTTCTTCACTTTTGTTAGTGTGATACTCTTACAGTGCAAATTATTTCTTGTTTTGTTTAAATTTCTTGATCTGCTTTTTAAAAATTTATTAGTTAATAAAAAAAAATGAAAGAAATTATCCTTCTTTACATCTTGCGCTCACAAGCGAATATCCATTTACAATTCTTAAAGCCTGAAAAACTCATGTTTGCGATGTTATCGTCATACGATGATTTATAGCTACTTTATTTTTTACTACAATATCTTCGACGACGATGTTTTTAAACTGGGAAGTTTTTGAACAGCTTTATTTTCGACGACGATATTTTGTATCGCAACGTTTTAGAACTGCGATGTTTTCTGTTTCCTTTATTTTCTCCCACGATGTTTTGTACCATGACATTTCAGCGTCGCGTTGTTTTCTGTTTCCTTTATTTTCTCTCACGATGTTTTGTACCATGACATTTCAGCGTCGCGTTGTTTTCTGTTTCCTTTATTTTCTCCCACGATGTTTTGTACCATGACATTTCAGCGTCGCGTTGTTTTCTGTTTCCTTTATTTTCTCCCACGATGTTTTGTACCATGACATTTCAGCGTCGCGTTGTTTTCTGTTTCCTTTATTTTCTCCCACGATGTTTTGTACCATGACATTTCAGCGTCGCGTTGTTTTCTGTTTCCTTTATTTTCTCCCACGATGTTTTGTACCATGACATTTCAGCGTCGCGTTGTTTTCTCCGCGACGCTTTCGTCCGCGATGCTTTCGACTATAACCACTTCTAACTCATTTGCATTCAACGCGATTTTAAAAACTCTTTCTGGTAGGGAGTTATAGGTGGGAAACAAGAACCGAAAGAAAAGGGTTAGAAAATAAAAATAACTGTTATAAAATTAACACACACCTTGTCAGGACTGAGTGTTCGGTGCATATTCTTGGAAAACATATTCGTGAAAGTAACTCAATCCTGATCTTGAACAGGGAGCTGAATGCAGCTATGTTCTGTGGTAGTGTGAGTGGGATTAAGTGGTAGAATAACTATACGTAAGAAGAATTTAAAATCCTCTTTTACTAAACCACAATTATTTACAGCCACTTCCCAACTCGGGAGGGATACAGAAAATAATGACCGCCACTTGGGGCTAAACTGAACAATCAGATAATTTAAACTAAAACTAATTAGAAATTAAGTAGTCGTTGCTCACAGAGCTATAAACGCGAGGTTGGCCTTTAAACTAAAGGGTGGGTAGCAAGATTTAACTAATACTGACGCACTTAGAATTACTTCAATAAGTAATAGCGTAACAGCGCAACGGCTTAGAATTTAAATACTAGCTAAGCAGGCGAACGTTGAGCAGAGTAACAGTGGTCTGAGACTGAAAGCTCTCTCACCCTGAGAGGTTCCTACCTCACGCTTAAATAGAAACTTGGCTCCACTTCAAATTAGCATAAAGCTGAAACGCGCGCTTATTCTAACGGGAAGTTGAAATAAGAACAGATAGAAAAAGTCAGATTAAAATAAAACTTTGCTAGTTTAACTAAAACCTTACAAGATGATTATTTTCACTCGCCCTCTATTATAAAAAGTACTCATTTTCTACAATTCGAAAAGTATATTAAAGATGCTGCCTCATTTGCAACGATTCATACATTATTTAAGTGTATTTTCTTATTCCTCTTCTTTACAGCGGAAAAAAGCTACAACTTATGATTCCCGTACAAAGAAATTATGAATGTCACATACAGATAATTAATACTGCTTCAATTAAGAATTAGACACATTGCTCTCATATTCAATTCTTAAACGCGACAGATTATGTAACGTTAAATTTGACCTACCGGGAGCAAAGACTAGAGTGAATAATCTTTGATTCATTAATTATATTTACGCTTCCCGAAATTTCTAACAAGTTAAACGTAGTTTTGCTAAATTTAGAAGCGAGCACAATGTTCTCTGCAGCTAAAATTTAAATCCTGCTTAGTGTGGCTTAAACTACAGTTCCAACTAAAATTAGAACGAAGACATAAAACATAAAATTTACGTAAGTGAATAATGTTTTAAGATCTGGATTTACTAGAGCTAATCTAAACAAATTCCTACCTTTCCAATCATTTAGCAACATAGAGATTAAATTCGTTTCAATTACGAAAGAGGACGTATTTCTTCAAGGTGTCGTTGTAACTGAAATTATTCAAGTCGCAAATGAACTGTAATTATTCTTCTGGGGGTAATGCGTTTGCAATTAAAGTTTTATAACTTTTCTGACAGGAATGTGATATCCCCGGGCTCCTCGCTTCGTCAGCGTCATATTCGAAAGGGTAGTCATTTCTGGGAGTTTAAATTATTACTAATAAAGTACACTTTTGTTTCAGAATTTCTGAAAATACGAAATCTTATGTATTTTTTTACCTTAATTACATTTGACTTCTTTATACGAAGAAAATTATTTTGCGTGTCATTATTTCTTTATTTTCTTTTTACTTCTTTTAGGAAGTAATAAGGTATTTTCCCATTCCTTTCCACATGCCTTTCTGGTGTAATTGGAAACACACTCGATGCGTGTTTGAGAGGTCCACGCTTCGAGTCCCGGCGAAGACACTGCACATTTTTCAGGTCTGCTTCTTCAAAATAAGCTAATAATTCTATACTGGTGCACAAACTAAAAGGTGATGGACTATAATTCGTCTCCACCAGAGTTTGGCGATTGCGCTCCCTAATCTCCAGGTGCTCTTTAAAACGGGATGTGCATATGGTATTTTCTCCTTCTTTTCCAGAAGCCTTCGCGGTATAATTGGAAGCACGCTGGCTATTCGAGAGATCCAGGATTAGAGTCCCGGCGAGAGTACTGCACCTGTTTCACGTTTGCTGCTTCAAAATAAGCTATTGATTCTGTACTGCTGCCCATACTAAAAGGTAGTAGACTGTAATTCGTCACCAACAGGGGTTGGCGATTGTGTTCCCTAATCCCCAGGCGCTTTTTAAAATGGGATCTGCATATGGTATTTTTTCCTTCCCCTCCAAAAGCCTTCGTGGTGTAATTGGAAGCACGTTGGCTATTCGAGAGATCCAGGATTTGAGTCCCGAAGAGAGTGTACTGCACCTGTTGCACGTTTCCTGCTTCAACCTAACCTAACGACTCCACAAAGTATTGTGATCGCGGAAACTTTTGGCTATCTCATTTCAACGAAGAAATCCATTGTGACTTTTGTTTTGCATCACGTCTGTACGTATAAACAAAATAAAGAATTTTTTATTCCAAACCAGTTTGAAAATGGATTAACATAGATTTCTTCGTGACGTCTTTACGTACGTATTGGGTTGGCAACTAAGTAATTGCGGATTTCACTCATAGATGGCTTCAGTTGAATTTTTAGGTTTGCAGACGTAGTAGAAATGTAAAACACATTTTGTTATTTGATAGTTGGCAATTCAGCTGTGAATCAGTAAAAAAACGTTTTTTGATCGGTTGCGTAGTTTTCGTTTGGCGTTCGTTGAAAAGTGGAAAATCAAAAGGAACAGTTTCGTCATATTTTGCTATTTTATTTCCGCAAAGGGAAAAACGCATCGCAAGCTCATAAAAAGTTATGTGCTGTTTATGGTGACGAAGCCTTAAAAGAACGGCGGTGTCAAAATTGGTTTGCCAAATTTCGTTCTGGTGATTTTTCACTCAAAGATGAAAAACGCTCTGGTCGTCCAGTTGAAGTTGATGACGACCTAATCGAAGCAATAATCGATTCGGATCGTCACAGTACAACACATGAGATTGCAGAGGAGCTTTATGTATCACATTCATGCATTGAAAATCACTTAAAACAACTTGGCTATGTTCCAAAACTCGATACATGGGTTCCTCACGAACTGAAAGAAACGCATTTAACGCAACGCATTAACAGCTGCGATTTGCTAAAGAAACGTAACGAAAATGATCCATTTTTAAAACGACTGATAACTGGCGATGAAAAATGGGTTGTTTACAACAATATCCAGCGGAAAAGATTGTGAACCAACTGAAACAACATCAAAAGCTGATATTCATCAAAAGAAGGTTTTGTTATCAGTTTGGTGGGATTACAAAGGAATTGTCTACTTTGAACTCTCACCACCCAACCGAACGATCAATTCTGATGTCTACATTGAACAACTAACGAAATTAAACAGTGCAGTTGAAGAAAAGCGGCTCGAATTGACAAATCGAAAAGGTGTTGTATTCCATCAGGTCAATGCAAGGCCACACACATCTTTGGTCACTCGGCAAAAATTATTGGAGCTTGGTTGGGATGGTTTGCCACATCCACCATATAGTCCTCACCTTGCACCATCTGATTACTATTTGATTCGATCTTTACAAAACTCCTTGAATGGTAAAAATTTCAATAATGATGATGATGTCAAATCGTACCTGATTCATTTTTTTGCTAATAAAAACCAGAAGTTTTATGAACGTGGGATTATGACGCTGCCTGAAAGATGGCAAAAGGTCATTGATCAAAATGGGCAATACATTACAGAATAAAGTTGTTTAGTTCCATGAAAAAATTGTCTTTTATTTTCTAAAAAAAATCCGCAATTACTTAGTTGCCAACCCAATACATACGTATGTACATATCGCACTTAATTCTAAAACGATTAGCCGTAGAACGTTGAAATTTCGTAATTGGAGCTGCTATAAAATTTAGGTGTGCAGCTCCTTTTTTTAATTTCAAGCGGTAGTGCTTGAAAATACCAAATTACGTAAGTGAGCCAAAAATTCGTTAAAACTGTTAAAATTCATAAAAAAAAAAGAAAGAACGATCAAGAAGTGCGGCTTGCAAGAAAGGCCTCACAAGGAAGTCGGATCGCTTTAGCAGCAAAAAAAGTGCTTAGTTTTAAATGTCACCGGTAGACGGCGCTGGCGACTCGAAACACAATGAACAGTACAACAGTTGTAGAGACATTAGGTTATTACGAAGCAGGAGACATGAAAAATGAGCAACGCCTTCGCCGGGAATCGAACCACGGACCTCTCGGTTACGCGTCGAGCATGCAGACCACTACACCACGAAGGCATGCGAAGAAGGCGGTAGAAATACCTTATATACTCCTCCTTTTAAAGGGCGACTGAGGTTTCGGGGACCCAATGGCCAAATCCTGGTGGTGGAGAATTATCATCCACCACCTTTTTAGTTCGGGCGCCAGTTGTAGAGACATTAGGTTATTTCGAAGCATCAGACATGAAAAATGAGCAACGCCTTCTCCAGGAATCGAACCACGGACCTCTCGGTTACGCGTCGAGCATGCAGACCACTACACCACGAAGGCATGCGAAGAAGGCCGGAGAAATACCTCATACAGTATGCTCTATTCATTTATTCTTTCAATAACAATTGTTCAACACGACCTCCAGAGTATTGTAAGATTGCGCTGTAAGGCTATTCACAACGCCTGTTACAGCTGAATGTAGCATGTCGGATAGAGTTGCGAAAACCTTACGACAGATAGAATCACTGAGTTCTACCTATGTTGAAGAGAATGAACGGCGCGTAAGTGATTTGGGATAGCTATCTCTCCACCTCGACTGATCACTCTGTCTGCACCAAAGATACTCAATAGGAATCGTTTTACTGGATCAACATAGTGTAGCGATGCGCCATAATACACTTCTTTGATTTAAAGCTGGATTTAAAGCATGAGATAACGCTTACCGGTTACTGTGCAAATTTTCCAGCCAGATGTGGGCACGGGTTTTCAAAGATGAATGGTCTTACAATGAAAGATGAAGTGGAGCCACACCAGACTGTCAACTTGGCTAGATGCATTGACTTCGTCGTGTATTCACAAGGATTCGACGTTGCCCATGTACAAGTGTTCTAGGTGTTGACATTCAAGTGTAATGTGAAGTACGGTTCATTCATTCAGAAAATGTTGAACAGCCACTGAGGGTCGCTTTCATTTCTTGCCATAGTTGCTCGGCAAATGGATCAGGTAGGCTGTGCCTTCCGCTTGTAACTCATGCAGTGATTGCAATTAATAGGGATAGAAATGCATAATCCCGTGGAGGATACGTCGAATTGATGAGGGAGGCTCATGAGCTATGCGACCACTGCTACTCGCCGTGGATGATTCCTCCGCTATATCCTTCATAGTGGTTTCCACCGCAGTAATTCGGCTCTTCGCCAACAAGAATCTTCCACTTCGTCGCCGATCCCCCAAAGAGTCAGTTTCTTCGAAACGTTTGACAAACTTCACTATTCCAGAAAAAGTTTGGGGCCAGTCTTTGTCTTTAGACCTTTTGCCGTGCGAAATTTTCACAACATGCTAATATGACAAACTTTCTCTTGCTTCGCTAACAAACTAACGCTTTTCCTTCCGCTATACCCTCCCAACCTTTCTTTTGAAGGGTGGATGTGTAAGATATAATAAAACACGATGGCAACGCTAAGAAATAATTGCCGACTCTAAAACTGACTATTCTAAATTTTATGGTCTCCCAAATTCGACATCTTTCCATGTTACATCACGCTGCTTGGTAAAGGGAACTAAAACCTAAAATTAACCAATTGCAGCTTCTCTGTACTTATACACCTACGTAGTATGAATACTGCTTCGCGAGCAATTACGTAATTCCTTTTACTAACTGCTGCCATGCGAACATCTCCGCTCTGCTGTGCTTTCCTGTCTAAGATGCTTATACCATACTTTTAAAACCCGTGTACATAAAAATAATTGTATTCGACTATGACTAAAAAGTATATTGTCTAATACGAAATAATTTGATATGCGTGAAAATAAAGATTGTGATTCTTCAAGCTCCGTTTTGTTAACTGCGTCATCATGCCTTCATCCTCAGCCACTACGACTGCATTAAAATATCATATATATATATGTTACGGTAAATATGATTAATCCGGTGATTATATATAATAACCGGTGATTATGCATATTCACCACTAAATTTGGTAAATATTATAAATTTTTGAAAATTCATCAAATTAACGGGTTTGTTTGCCTAATTCCCAACTCGTAGTGGAAAATCCGATAAAAGTTCGTAACTTTACGAAAATTTGTTCAGATTGCGACTGCTTGGCTTCTATCAACACTTGACAATCACGTGGTTTCAGTAGTGGTTCTCATTTCGTTGCATTTAGACGGTTTTTCGCTACCCTCTCGTATTTTATAAAATATTAAATTATGGCTGGTATGTTTGATGGTTTTAATCCGAAATTAGTTAATATTATGGATATTAAGAAAGCAAACAGTGGTTTTCTGACGAAAGAAAGATATGTTGATTTGTTAAAAAAGTGAATAGTAAAAGAAAAAGTAGTTGGAAAACACATGAAGATTATCAAAGACTAAAAATATACGATGTAATAAAAGTAGGCAACGTTGAAAAACTTATCTTTCCCGTAAGTAAAGACTCCTCCAATGTTAGATTTTACGTGTACTTTGAAGAACTTTTTACTATAATTCATGAGGTACACTTATCAATAGGCCATGGTGGTAGAAACACGATGTTAAAAGAACTTCAAAACAGTACAAAAACATTACTACCGAAGAATTCATGATTTACTTAAATTTTGTGAAAGTAGTTGGGGGAAAAAAACAAGGTACCTAATAAAGGACTTGTTGTTAGGTCAATGGTCTTTCATGAGATGAGCTCCAGATGCCAGCTAGACCTAACTGACATGCAGTCGCAACCAGATAATGACATTAAGTTTATATTTGTCTATCAAGACCACTTGACGAAATTCGTACAGATGCGTGCCCTAAAAAGCAAACGTGCCGAAGAGGTTGCATACCACCTAATTGATATTTTTACTATGTTTGGATTTCCCAGTGTACTGCAAAGTGACAACGGTCGTAAATTTAGCAACGAAATAGTAGAATCTTTGCAATGTGGCCGGATCTGAAAATTGTGCACGGAAAACCTAGGCATAGCCAGACTCAAGGTTCGATTGAACGTGTAAACCAGGATATTGAAAATATAGTAGGTTCTTGGTTGGAAAGCAATCGCACCAGTAAATGGTCCGAAGCGTTACGTTTTGTGCAACTTATGAAAAATAGAGCATTTCATGAAGGCATCAAGTGTTCTTCCTATGAAGCAATGTTTGGCAGCCTGCAAAATTTGGCTTGAAAACGTCTTCTATCCCGAATGGCTCTATCGAAGATCTTAGGACTGAAGAAGAACTTCAGGCATTAATAATGCTTCTCAAAACAACAATAGTGAAATAGAAGTTGTTTCTAACATGGACAATAACGATCTATCTCAAAATGACCTTCCATTTGAAGTTAATTTTAAGACTCAGAAAGAGAATGAAGCAGCGGTCGCTGTACTCCAGACAGTTATTTTATGCAGGCAACAGCAAGTAAGAAAACATAGAATGAATGCTGAATAAAATTTAGAATTACAAGCAAAGAAAATTTTGGAGGTTTCAAACCTTAAATTTCCTGCTGGTAAAGTTGGTGACACAGTGAATCTACGAATACCAGATACTGACAGAGCAAGAAGTGATCCCCGAAATTTATTAGCGGTGATATTAGAAGTTCAAAACAAAGAGTTTTATCAGTTAGGAACGAAACAAAAAAGACTGTCACAGTTGTATACCAGAAATCAATTCACAATTTGCGAAGAAAAATTTATTTTGCTTGACGACGTTGCAGATCTAGCAATATCACTTCGAGAACGCGTTAAAAAGATATCTCTTTCTGAAGGTCAAGGATATCAGCGATGTGTTTGTAAGGGACAGTGCAAGTCTGATGAGTGCAAATATAGAAAATCTGGCAAAATTTGTAATTCTAAATGTCATAACAGTCTAATATGCTTAAATAAGTAAACTTAAAATATTTAGTAATTTGCAGTAACAGCATTTAACGTAACGTTATTTAAGAAAACAAATCCCCCCCAGAATATGGGCTTAGTTTGTTTTTTATATGTAACTGCAGTTTTTTTATTGTTTTCTTTGTTTTTATTTTTTTTTTCAATTGTTTTGTACAATTTCATGTAAATTGTATTTTGTTTTTTCATTTCACAACACCTGTCAGTTCCTTATTCAAAGTTCGTTCAGTCTAAAGAAATGTATGTGACTTAAAATAACAATTTATGGACCTTTTTAATTGTAAAATATAAAATACTGTAATTCGTGGCCTCTTACGCCATACAGTCCAACGAAAGTAATATATAATATTATGTATGTAATTTATATGTAACTGCAGTTTGTTTTTTATTGTTTTGTTTGTTTCTAACCTTTTTTTCCAATTGTTTTGTACAATTTCATGTAAATTGTATTTTTGTTTTCATTTCGCAACAACTGTCAGTTCCTTATTCAAAGTTCGTTCAGTAGAAAGAAATGTATGTGACTTAAAATAACAATTTATAGACCTTTTAAATTGTAAAATATAAAATATTGCAATTCGTGGCCTCTTACGTCGTAGTGTCCAACGAAAAAATGTATTTCTAACTAGTAACTACTCAAAAAAAAAAAAAAAACTGCACTCTATTCTACTGGACCATTCAGTCATGATATTTATCATATTTACCATTGCGAGTTGGGAATTATGCTGACAAACCGGTTAATTTGATAAATTTTCAGAAATTTATCATATTTACCAAATTTAGTGGTGATTATGCATAATTAACAGTTATTATATATAATCAGCACTTCATTACTTTTACCGTAAAAAATAATTTGTAATTATATATATTATATATTATAATATACTACATATATTCTAAGTGGCTTTGCACTTTCTATTTGACTAATTATTTTGGAATGATTATGAAGGATGGATTAGAAATTTGTCGTTACATGAACTACAATAATTATAGCATGAGACATATAGGTTAAGGTTGCCGTAATTACAACTTTCAAATATTAGATGCAATAGCACGCAAGCTGCGCCTCTTCCGGCAAAACTGGGTAACCCCGTAGCAAACAATATTGTTTCACATCGTGTTCGTCTTTCTGTAATATTTGTAAGGAAGACCGCGAAGAGAACATGGTTCGGTGCCTAAAGTTAAATATGGATATACGATTTATGTGCTCCAGTTGACAAGAAAGTGAAAAAAAAAGCTTTGTGATAATTGACATAATTCATTGTATAAAAATTATTCAGAACAAGGAAGTTTTATTATAATTTGTAGAGTCATTAGGTTATTTCGAAGCTGGAGATATGAAAAATGTGCAGTGCCCTCGCAGCGACTCTAACCACGAACCTCTTGAATTCGCGCCGAGCTTGCTGACCACTACACCACGAAGGCATGCCAACAAAGCGAGAGAACTACCTTATAAACTGCCCCATTTCAAACGTACTACGACTTAAGGTATAGGTGGTAAGACTTAGAATACTGGTTGTCTGAGTCGTATTAAGTTCGTGTTCATAAATTTTATTGATTTTATCCAAGCGAGTACACGGTATAGAATTTTACTGTAATAAATATCATCATCAGCAACACAGGATATTATCCCCACACATAATTTTAATTTTTTTCTTAGATGCTACGATATATGCCTATTTTTTCTTAGGGGTTGCAACTTACGCAACCTCACTCTGTTCCCTATTTCTGGAGTTAACAAAACAAGCTACATTTATATCTTGCTTTAACACAAATCAAGGAACAGAACAGTTCGTAATTTGAGTTTGAAATTTTTGTCTCGAATAAATCGAATGAAAGAAGAAATGGGATTATAGAACATTATAAAATTATTGTTCGCTTAGTAGCACATGAACGACTAGGAAAAAATCAAGAAGACCTTTCTAGGACAACGTTTTTTTCCTCAATAAAAGGATAAAGTTTTTAACTGAAAGCATATATCTGAATCTGAATGCTTGGAAACCACTTTAGAGCGGATATAGCCTCTCATCTTAAAGAAATAGGTCGACGGGTTTAGTTTTACAAAGGATTTCATAGTAGCTATAAAGTATAAAGTCATTTTATAATTCTTTCAAAGGGGAAAGTTTTGGTTTTCATTGTGATGCTACTTTCCGCAAGATTTCTGATAGGAGGTTCTTAGGAATGTATGTCAGTCGTAGGAAATGCAGTTGATAATATTCTATCTAAATCTATATTCGATTTTAAGTATCTCTAATTCTAAACTGAACGGAACTGTATTGAAACGGAACACAAACATTTATTACACTTGTAAGGTTTATCCTAATTTTATAAGAGTTATTTTAAGTTTATGCACCTTTCCTGCCCCTTCTAGTTTCAGCTTACAATTTCCTACCGGAATGCATTTTCTGAAACGCGGTTAATGCAAATGAGTAGTATTTAAGTCGATGCTTCACTGACTTCGTTAGAGAGCCAGAGTTCCTGACTAGCGCGCGTTTGCCCTTGGGTACGTCTCTCCCTAAGCTATTACTACGCTCGTCCGTACTTCTGGTCCTTGATAGTTTCGCCCACTTAACTGAGATTTAGGGGCCAACTGCTTAGAATCCTGATAGCTTCAACTATATCTTTTAGCTAAGTTTAAATTCATATTAATTTGAGTTCAAGCCCAAGTGGAGGATTTGTTGTACGCTCCGAGTTAGGAGCTGACTGTGTTCATATTTATTTTGAGAAATAAAGGGTAGTTGAGCCTTCTTCAGTCTTACGTCTCTGTTCACACACTCAAGTGATTATTCGCTTATCAGTGTAAGGGTGTCAGGACTGTGTGTTCGGTGCATATTCTTGGCGAACATCTTCGTGAAAACTTTGAGTCCTGATCTTGGACAGGGAGCTGAATGCAGCTATATTCTGTTGTAGAAAACTGTGGTTAAGTGGTGGAAGAACTGCACTTAAGAAGGATTTAAAATCCTCTTTTATTAAACCACAATTATATACAGCCACTTCCCAACTCGGGAGGGATACAGAAAATAATGACCGCACTTGGGTCTAAACTGAACAATCAAATCATTTAAACAAAAATTAAATAGAAATCAAGTAGTCGTTGCTCACAGAGCTATGAACGCGAGGCTGGCCTCTACGCTAAAGGGTGCGTAGCAAGATTTAACTAATATTAACGCACTTAGAATTACTTCAATAAGTAATAGCGTAACAGCGCTAAGGCTTAGAATTTAAATACTAGCTGGTCAGGCGAACGTCGAACAGAGTAGCAGTGGTCTGAGACTAAAAGCTCTCTCGCACTGAGAGGTTCCTACCTACCGTTTAAATAGAAACTTGGCTCCACTTCAAATTAGCATAAAGCTGAAACGCGCGCTTATTCTAACGGGAAGTTGAAATAAGAACAGACAGAAAAGAAAAAACCAAAATAAAACTTTGTTAGTTTAACTAAAACCTTACAAGGGTACCATTGAACTGAAAAATAAAAGGGTAAAACCCCACACACTTACAAGAAATTTAAACATCGATTCACAGTTCGGAGGCTGATATTTCAAATTCTCTGCATCGATAGGCTTACGACATACAAAAGCAAAATGGGGAAAATACGCTTTAAGGGCTAAGCGGGTCATCCGTCCGATGCCAGCTAATGTTCTTACTCGAATTAAAGAATACAGCTGGCATATATTTTTAAAAAAGCGATTGTCTTAAGATCATTTGGATTTTCTGAATGGCACTTAAGGGGCTTTGAGACAATCACTGATTTGATATCAAAAATGCTGGTTAACATTTCTTAGTAAGAAAGACAGGATTTTCCAAGAACATTTCTCAACAATTTCTTCACTGTTTCTATCATCTTCTTACACCAACCGCCCCACCATGAAGCAGTTGAAGGACTAAACCTCCACTATGTTGTCATAGTAGTTGATTGACATTCTATTTCTTTCCAGTTTATCGAGCTTAACAGATTTTCAGTTCCAAAGAAATTAGCACATTTTTCATTTTAGATGACACTTGAGTGACCTATTCTGGCAACAAATCTTCTTAATCCCAAGATTATGCAGGTTCTATGTGCCGTAAATTTGTTGATAAACGTTTTACCAGTTCTAGATGGACTGCGCAAGTAAAGAGGATGATCCATGATTTTGTTTCTTAGTTCAAACAAACAAAATCAGCTACATCGGCTCCAGTCACTTCGAACGCCAGAGCATCTCTAGTACAATCTTCAGAAAGAGCTGCTTGAACAATTTTCCTATAAACTTTGCATTATATCTTCTGCAGCGAACACACTCTATCAGAATTATATGTACCTTTTTTTTTCCTCTTAGGACCACAATTTCTGTCGGGTACTGGCTACTACAAATTACAGGCCAGCATGGAATAACTGTGTGCCACCAGGGATGACCTCTGACCTGATATTTAAGTAAATGGCTTGTAGCGTATCGTCATCCTGAAAATGGATGGCGTAATTATTGTGACTACTTAAGATTTACGGCACATAGGACCTACATAAATATAAAAGGTTCATAACATATGCATACAAGGTTCTGGTGAGAACATTCATTGCATAAAATACTAATACATTTATTGCTTGTTTTCATACATTATTTACTTGCTATTTACCACGACCTTTAATGATTTCGATTGTGCATTCATATGTACCCAGTAATACTGATTAACATTATGTACACTGCGAAAAAAAAGAAAATGGGACAGTTCTATATCTCTCGTTCTACCGGGCCGATTGACGAAATTCAACTTGCGTTTTTCATGTCTCGAAAGCGTGACTTAGGATATGTATTAGATTTATATACAGCATTATTCTAATATAGGTATTTTGACACAAAATCGGACTTTTTCTGAAATGATATGAAAATTGTTTTCCATATTTCTATTCTACCACTCAAATTACGCCAAACTGCCAAGTTTTGTAAAAATAGCACGAGTAGTTTTTTTAAAAAAATAGCTCTCAAAATATTAGCTCCTCAGTGTTAATTGAGTTTCGTATGTATTTATTAAAATCTCTTTTTTTATTAAACTTATTTGATTCTTCCTTTTACATTTCGAAATTTAGATTCATTCCAAAAAAAATTCGCGCATTTTTTATGATTTATTTTTTAAATTTGTATTTTTAAATAATTTTCATAAAGTTTTCGACAAACATTTGAAACGCCTCTAAAATTTTTCCCATCATCTTAAAGTAGATGTCTTTATAAATCTACTTGCAAAACATTACACTTTTTTTATTCAAAATTTTAGAAGATATACGTGAATTTATATAGTGGCGCGTTTTGAAATTTGGCATATTTGTTGAAAGCGATAATAACATCAAATATGGTTTATACATTTTTTTAAAATTATTTAAAAGGAGGAACGATGTGACTTTCTTTTCCGCTCATGCACAACGTAAAAAGCGAGAAAAGATGCTACTTCTTTTTCTGTTCTGCACAATGTAAAGGAAAGAAAAATGAGTTGCCATACATTAAGAAGTTTGCCAAGTGAATTATTCTTGGTGCGAACTGAAAAAAAATATACCAAGATAAATTTGTGAATTTCTCTGGCAATTTCGCACCAAAGTTTACAAAAATTTAATATTTAGGCATAATTTGAATCGTAGTATCGAAATATGGAAAAAAAAATGGTATGTTATTTAGAAAAAAGTCCGGTTTTGTGTCAGAATACCTATGTTAGAATAATGCTATATATACATCTAATATATATCCTAAGTCCCGCTTTCGAGACAAGAAAAACGCAATTTGAATTTCGTCAATCGCGCCAGTAGAACGAGAGATACAGAACTGTACCCGCCCCCCCTTTTTGTTTTGCACAGTGTAATTGAGGAGCGTATTATACAGTCCATATTTACAGTTCTGTTACAGAGATATATAAAATTAAAGTGGTTAAAACATTTTCATTCACTTAAAATTCTTTATAAATGTTATCAACTGCTTTACAAAAGCTATCGGCAAATGCGATTACTAGATTAAATCTGTAGTACACAAGTGCGTACATGTACATGTACAAGCTGTTTTTCTATACTGCATTACAAACTGATTAACTTTCCCAGTAGTTTGTAGCTCACATTGTTAACTCAGAAAATGATAATCATGGTACCTTGCTATGATATGTTGATTATTGGCGTTAATACTGAGGGTATGTAGCTACAAAGGGCGTATTATTGTTATTGCAACAAAACTTTAGCATTAGTGTTATTAAGTACAACTGCGCTAGGCTGCGGTTCACCTAAGAATGTTTAGTCGAAGCACTGTTCTCCGCTGCAAGGAGCGAAATGATGCTGTACCAAAACTGCTGGAGCATTCCCGTTTAGCATGGGATAACTTAGCACCATTGGGTTATTTTGAAGCAGAACGTGTGAAAAATGAGCAATGTTCTTGCCGCGACGAGAACCTGTTCGAAAGTTTACTATGACTTCCGAAGTTACTATTACTTCCGAGTGTTGCGGGAAACGAATTGTTTAAAACATCCAACATTTGTGAATAAACTGGTGAACATCTCTCCGAGTAAGTTCGAAGAGTTGCAAGTCTAAGCAATATATAATACTGCAAAACAAAATGTCTTCAGCTTTGTCCCATAACAGGCCAAGACCTGTGACTGATACTTGATATTCCTTTGTTGGCTTGTTTGCTGGTTGTATGGTTCCATCATCTTAGATGGAAACATCCCAGTTTTTTAAATATGTGCTGATTTATATATGAAGTGACGCAATTTAGGTTCCTCCGACACGGATGCTGGACAATTGTAAACGTCGAAAGAGTTACTTAAAATGTCACACATTTCAGGAAATCGAGGTAAGGCATTATTGATATAATAATGCATAGCAGCCGTAAGCAAAACTGGACTGCAGTTTAGTCCAAATACAGTTTTTGGATGTCTGTATCTCTCAAAATTTGTTTAGCATTGTCCTTCCGCCATAAAAAATATAAAACGTCCCGATCTATTCCGGAAACAGAAATGTGGAAAAATGTGTGTTCTTATGTTAGATATTACATCGATATTGCAGAATCGAATTAATATGTAATTTGGTGGTAATTTCTTAGGAAGGTTTGGACCTTTTTCATTTAGGAATGGGCACCATGTACCTCGACAAAAGAGCCAAAGATGGTCTAAGTCTAGTAATGGAGTTTTTTTTTGGGGGGGAGGGGTTACTTAATGTATTATCCCGTCGACCATTGTGGAAAATTTCCGTAACGTACGCTAATCATCAGTCATTACTGCGAAAATCTAAAGTAGGTGTTTATCCATAATTGGCGTTAAATCGCGCTATATATCCTATCGACAAGATAATGCGTAAGAATATACACATCTGTGTGGAAAATAGTGACAGGAATCTTCAGGTTCATCAATAAGAACTTCTTCCATAATATCCTCAGTCAACCAATTATTAAACATAGCTTCACACTCTAAAAGTCTACGATTTCGAATTAATTTTTTCATTCTAGATCTTAAACGTTGTTCAGCCGTACTCTATTTGTCTTTAAACTTTCTTTACCTTCAACTCAAGGTAACCGGATTGCATAACATCTCTCTTCATTTATTGTTAGAGTTTCTCGAAAATATTTTATTGTCTTAACTATAACTGTCCCTATTTTTTTTACTTACGATTGGGGCACGAATTTCTATTGTACCTAAACTTCATAAATTTTCAACGGTAGACTATGAAGCGACTAAATTCGCAGACGCGGTTCTCATTAGTCCTAATCATTTATCCCTTCACTATAAGCTAAAAGACTACTCTCTACAGCTACGAAGTCTTCAGTTGAACGATCCACTTTCCCAGTTACTAAGTGGCGGTAATAATCTATGACGATCAACACTGAAATATATTTATCACTTCCTGAATCACATAAATCTGCCAACATTTAAGTGTATTGCTTTTAATTCGTTACATATAGTAATGTCTGGAAGAATGAGTATTGCTTGGGTTACGTCTTCTACTTGGAGTGCTTTGATTTTCATCTCCTAAACGTTAACCTTGCTTTTTATTCTTACTTCTACTCTAACACATAAATTACGCGTTGGCGCCGAAGATTGGAATGTAGCAATAAACAAGTCTTCTTTCCCCACGCGCAACAAGAGAGGGTCTTCTAACCATTACCGTTTGATGAGCTTTCAGCTCCGTCATCAAAAATATACAGAATCGTTTTATTTGATTGCTTACCAGTTAATTTCATAACTACAATTTGCAGTGAAACTTTGATTTTCCCATTGACTGCATGATTAGAAATGGTACTTCTAGTTTCTCTGACTTCCGATGTCTTTTAAAGTGTCCTCTTTTTTTAAAACATAATACCATATTGTTCATTTTGTTACATACTGAACAAGGTTTTTATTAATGTAGTCGATAACTTCAAAGTTTTTTTATGAACGTATAAAACAGCGTACGTGCTTTTAAAACATTTATTTCCTTTCACTTAAAGAAACACAACTTGTGGTTTTTACGTTTTAGGTTGCTGCAAAAAGTCGTCGTGATTTGCCAAACGTTTAACCGCTGTAGGAATATTAGATTTACTGTTTGTTCTTCGAAAGGATTGCGGGTTTGGAAGAATTGCTTCATGTTTTGCCATATTTGCTTTCAAATTCAGCCGTATTCTGAGTAATAGAACGTTTGAAATCTGTTTTGTCAATTGCAAACGTTCGTTCATAACTTTCGTTCTGTTTAAATCTATTCGATTCTGTCTAAATCTATTTATTCGGTTCTATATAAATATGTGTATTCGTTTTTGCATCAGATAAAACCAAGACTGGATTTCCCCTTTTCGATTCGCGTCTTCTCTACCAGAAAAGCGTTATATCGGTGGGTAAGAATTTTAATATGATGGGACAGAGTATACGACGGATTAATTTTGCTTTCAACGCAATTATTTCCTCTTCATAATCTGAATATGATAACACCTGACTGTCGATTTCGACCTCCTTTAAAAGGGTTAAATTTTAGTACTATCAATTTTTGTTAACAGAACAGACTTGGATGTCAGTTGCTCAGGAAAGTCTATCAAATCGTTTATCTTAATATTTTTGTTATTTAATTATTCTTTAGTCCTAGTATGCAATTTTGTACCAAGGTTGGTTCTCGTTTTCTTGAGCATATTCAGGTTTTCCACAACAAAAAAATATTCATAGGATAGATAAATATTAAAAAAAGGATTCATAAGTAGATAATATTTGTCAACAGAAATAGATTCCCTAATGTTGACAGATATTTTTGGAAGTAATTCAGTTCAGAAATTATTCTAATCCAAAGGTCTGATGGTAAATGTGTTAGGACTGAGTGTTCGGTGCATATTCTTGGAAAACATCTTCGTGAACTCCTTAAATCCTGATCTGGAACAAGAAGCTGAATGCAGATACGTTCTGTGGTAGAATATTGTGATTAAGCGGTAGAAGAACTGCACTTTAAAGGGATTTAAAATCCTCTTTTATTAAATCGCAATTATTTACAACCACTTCCCAACTCGGGAGGGATACAGAAAGTAGAGATCGCACTTGGGTCTAAAAATGAACAATCAAACAAATTTAAACTAAAGCTAAATAGAAATTAAATCAGTCGTTGCTCACTGAGCTATAACGCGAGGTTGGCCTCTAAACTAAACGCTGCGTAGCAAAATTTAACTAATACTGACGCACTTGGAATTACTTCAATAAGTAATCACGTAAAAGTGCTACGGCTTAGAATTTAAATACTAGCTAGTCAGGCGAACGTCGAATAGAGTAGCAGGGGTCTGAGACTAAAAGCTCTCTCACACTGAAAGGTTTCGTTTAAATACTACTTGGCTCCACTTCAAATTAGCATAAAGCTGAAACGCGCGTTGATTCTAACGGGAAGTTGAAATGAGAAGAGATAGAAAGATTTAAATTAAAATTAAACTTTGTTAGTTTAACTAACACTTTACAAAGGCACCACTAATGCTAACGTTCTATCTAAATCTATCTCCGATTCTACGCATATTTAATTCTAAACTGAACGGAACTCTATTGGAACGGAACACAAACCTTTATTACATGTACTCGTGTACAAATCTGAACATAGATTCAAAAGTTCCAAGGGTGATTTTTCAGGGATGCTCAATCGTTTTTGCTCTATGCACCTGTTATACCATTGCTAGACGATCAATCAATTACCCATGTTCCAAAACTCGAAAAAATACATTTATTTAAATTTATATTATATCTTAATGTGTTGTTTTTTATAAATTAGACCATAAAAAGTGTAGAAAACATTGATAAATACCAAAACTTGAATAAAAATAGTTTTTATATTTATGAAATAAAACTAAATGCTTAGCAGGTAAATAAAAGGCTGAACTATATCCTGCTCCTGAAATTACGGAATGCCCTCCGGGGAATTTCCCACCTTATTTATAACCCCTGTTCAGTGACATATAAAAGCAAAGGAAAAATTCATTTTAAGAAAGAGATGCGTCTGACTCGTTCGTTCGAATTCGAATGAAAACATATTATTCCACTGTTGCGAATCAGCAAAGTGAAACTCTTGAAAGCTCGCGACAACGGTAACAGCCCAGTTCAGGAACTTGATTCGTTTCTGAATTCATTAAATTAATTTTCTGTGCATGAACTTGATTCGCTAACGAAATATTTGTAAGCTGAGATAATATTCGACAGAGAAATCAATGTAAAATGGATTAATTCTTCATTGATCAATGGGCTATTGCTTATCACTAGTGTCTACATGCTATCCAATTTGGTGATAATACCTTCCAGGCCTATAAGCTTCGTGAATGAGAGTAAATGGAATAAATGGAGAATATCAGAATGAAGATTTTGGAAGGCTCTGAGTGTCATTTATTTAACATAGTTCACATGAGAACAATGTAGAGTGATTAGGATTTTTTTAAAAGCAAGAGACAAGAAAATGTGCGGTGCCCTCGCTGGCATTCGAACCTGAAACTCTTCGACGTCGTGCCAAGTGTGCTACCATTACACTACGAAAGCATACAGAAAGGAGAGAGAAAATACTGTATATACTGCGCCTTTTAAAGGGCCTGGTGATGAAGAATCGTCATCCACCACCTTTTTGTTTCGGACGCCACTGCAGAGTCATTAGGATTTT
This sequence comes from Stegodyphus mimosarum, assembly GCA_000611955.2. Classification (NCBI taxonomy): domain Eukaryota; kingdom Metazoa; phylum Arthropoda; class Arachnida; order Araneae; family Eresidae; genus Stegodyphus; species Stegodyphus mimosarum. The sequence continues at coordinate 94,971 of KK118197.1, read as the reverse complement.
TTGAGCAAAATGAGCAATGCCTTCGCCAGGACTGGAACATGGACCCCTCGAATACGCGCCGAGTGTGCTACCGTTATACCGCAAAGTCATACAGAAAGGAAGGAGAAAATACCTTATAACTAAAATTAATCCATAAACTAAGTCATGAATCGATGGCAATATAACTGAACAGCTGAAATTATCTTTTGAATCTTCTCCAGTAATCCTGGTCTGTAATCGAACGAGGCCATCTGGATGAACAAACGCGTACAGAACTGAAACAACGTGTACGTCTGGATGAACATGCGCACACTTCCATCTGTTTGTTCTTGCATATTTTCTTTTCTGCGACTTCTATTTCAGGGGCAGGGAGTTCTGATTGTTTACAGTCTGGTCTTCGGCAATTATTGATGAATCATAATATCCAGGCTATCATTCTCAAGATCTGATTGTATCTTGAAAAGTACGTTTGATACCAGTTTTCGTTGGAATCATTGCCATTAACTGCTTTAAGTAGATATTTTCTTTTCTCACTTACAATTTTGTTTTCTTTACACCGTGAAGGTATGCTGGAAGGAAGGCGAAAATACCTTATATACACCCCCTTTTTAAAGGTGACTGGGGATTAGGGGACCTTATCGCCAAATCCTGGTACTAACGAATTATTGCCTTTCGGGTGTCACTGCAGAGTCATAAGGATTTTTTTGATTCGGGCCACGTAAAAAATGAGCAATGCTCTCGCCGAGATTAGAACTTGAACCTCTCGAATATGTACCGAGTGTGCTACCGTTGGACCACAAAGGTATGCTGGAAGGAGGGAGAAAATACCTTATAACACATCTGAAAATAATATATTGCAGACTTGCGTGTTCGTAACTCGAACATCGTTCTGCGATCAAACGCTTTTTTGATCTGATAATTTCCTCGGAAACTAAATTCTTCGCGAAGTCAAGCATTCAAGATCCAGATTCCATTGTTAATGGCTTGAGAAATAATACACTAGCTAAGCAAATTGCGTTTTTCTGCACTAAAGAGCCCTGGGGTTTCGGTGTTTAGCCTGGGCTTGCTGGGTCGACACCTATGGTTCGAATCAGAAGTGCGATGCGAAGCTTTTGGACAGAACTTGAATCCGTGTCGTCAGAGCAAAATATTTTTCCATGTCACAAAAGAACTTTTCAGTGACTAATTCAAGTAATTCAAATCCTCCAAAACTGTGAGCGTTGGCTGGTTCTGCGGACCGCCATACACCCTCCCCTAGCATTTGTTATGCTAATACGGAAGTACGAACTTTTGCTGTGGTGATTTGTTTTGAGGCCATTCCGTTGATATCGTGGATTATTGTGTTGGTGAGTGTGTTCATCTTCGTTCGTTACGCGCGGTTAGTTGAGCCAGTTGAACACTTGTGGAGCGAGGCGCCGTGGGTGTAACGAGTGACGTAGTTCGTCAGTATTTTCCTAGACGGGGATGCAGTATGTGCGTGGTCTTGTCACTTCCGAGAAGGCTGTGGCTGTGGGATGGCTGTGGTACGCTTGTTGATTTACTGCATGCTATCCCTGGGTTTTCCATATTTTAGCGGAAGCTTGCTCTTGGCGACATCTGTAGTTCAAATCAGAAGTGCGATGCGAAGTCCTTGGAAAACCTTCAAGAACAAAACTTGTGTCCATGTCGTGAGAGCAAAATACTTTACCTCGTCATTTACTTTATCTTCGTACTCATCATACTCATCAATACTTTACCAGATCACAAAATATTTAAAAACAACTTATCTTTAGAATTTCCGATAGACGGTGTCGCGCGCTGGAGATAAAAGTTTTTTCTTCGTATAGTGTTGCCATTGCTCGCTTTGAAATCTTTGAGTTTGTTAATCAAAAATTAATTAAAGTTTTACAAAATATGAAATACACAATAAAACAGATGCCTAATTCGGGCTTCCAGGCGCCCATGTTCGGAGGGAAGACTACGTTATATAAAATTTGATGGTCTCTTCGGTGACGAATTCAAGTAATTCAACTCTTTCGAATTTGCGAGCGTTAGCTGGTTCCACGGACCGCCGTAAGTTTGGAATATTTCTTGTTTTGGAGGAGCTTTAGGCATTTTATTTTCTCGTAGGAATTGTATGTAATATCAACTTTCAGTAACAATCTAAACGATATGGATTAGCTATTTTAATTATTTAATCTTATTTCTGTAGAACTTTCATCGCCAGATAAGAATTAGTATCACTGCTACACTGGACTTATATATACAAAGATATGTCCGTGCAAGTAAAATTTATGGGAGTCTAAAATGTCGGATATCATTTTCCGTTTAGATTACTTTGCAGTGAAATTATTATGTAAGTCGCTAAACGGAGATAAAAAGGACCTTATACAGTTTCCTGGGACATGCAGCACATCGGACATTCTAAAGATGTGTTTTAAAATATTTTGCGGTTATGCTGTTGAATTTAGAATGCGTCACATTTATTTTCAAGATAAAGATCTTTATAATCTGAAATCTAAAGAATTTATCTCTAAAAGGAGATAAAAGGGCTTTATACAGTTTCCTGGGAGATGCAGCACAACGGACATTCTAAAGATATGTTGTTTTTAAATATTTTGCGATTATGCTGTTGAATTTTATGTGGCGTTTGTGTTAAAAACCTGATATTTAATAAAGTAAACACACACAAAATTAATTGTGAAAAGACAAAAATGTTTTGAAAATCCAGCTTAGTAAGAAAATTGAACATTGAAACTAAACACTGATATGAAAAGACTTAAAAATAAATAAATAAATAAAAATCTTTAGAATTGGAGAGATCTTTAGAATGCGTCACATTTATTTTCAAAATGAATTTGCTTAATATTTGTACTTGTATAGCATAATTTGCAGCTCCATTTTGTTTAAATACATAATATAGTGAAAAAGTAACTTTCCTCATTAATTATTCAGATTAAATTTACATAAACAGTTGTATTTGCGATAAAAGAGTTAGGAATGAATAGCGCAAGCTTGCGACATCCATTATTTTTTTTTATACTTGACAAGTATTTAATTTGATTCACATTAATACCTTGAAGTGACTGCAAATGAGCTTCGTCGTTTACTTAGCATGTTTATGGTGCTGTTATGTCGCTTCAAAGGAACAGAGAATAAATAATACTACATCATTATGTATAGGAAACGTGTTTTGATAATTGCCATGAAGGAAAGGTGTAATTAGATACAGAAAATAGGTAATTATGAAAAACAAGCAACTGGATATTGTATTTTGAACATAAATAAACACAGATGGCATATACATTCTTATTTACAACATTACTTACATGGAAATGGATACAGTTTCCTTAATTAACCGTATAATTTTCGTATTTTCCGAGACCATAAATTCGGGTGTTTTTATTACTGATTCACATCTTGCCATCGCATGAAATAATCACTGGCGTTTCGAAATCAGAAACAAATTTAAGAAAAGAAACGCTTCTGAAACATTTGCTTCAGTAAATAATATAGTTTCTTTCCTCAATGATCTTGATTATGCAGTGCAATAAATAACTTCTAACGCTATGGCAAATTTAGAAATCTTCATAAAATTTAACTTGAGATTTAGATTCAAAACAAATACAAATATTCAAAACAAATGAAGCTAATGTTTTGAAAAAAAAACATTCTTTTTGAATTGTGCATTTATATATATAAGTGCCCTTGTTTACAAATATACATATTTAATGAAAAATGGAAAGAAATTACGCTAGTTTAAATTTTAAAACTAGGCATTTTACAGCAGTATTTTGAAGTTCATAAATGACTGAAGTACAGCATTTTACATTTATTTTTGATCACGTGTTATTTATTTTTGATCACGTTTTATTTGCACACATATCATTTACTATATATTAGCAAAATTTTTATTTTTTCCTTTCGCATATATACTATTAAACATCTTTAAAACCTGTTAGTTTTAAAAGAAGTTATTCAAAACATTCTTGGTAAAATAATAAAGAAATAAAAATGAAAAAAAATCTTAAAGATTTCAGATTTTAAGTCACCCAAAAGCGTTTGCTATAGTTTTTTACGCTCTCGCTTAGCTAGCAGCTCCTCCCAGTCCGCTGCTATACTCACTCCTACTAACCCATTATCTCTTCTTTTTTTGTCTTTTTAGCTTTATTCTTAAGCATCATTTTCCTTGTACTTACGAAATATATCATTCAATAACAAAATTACAAAAGTTTTAAAAGCAGCACAGCAGTATACGTTTAGAATTCTCGATGCAGTGTTAAGTGTTGGCATACATTTTTCTGTTTATTTATTTGTTTTGAAGTCTTTTCATATCAATGTTCAGTTTTCTTACTAAGATGGATTCGAAAAGAACTTTTTTGTCCTTTCACATTTAATGTTTTGTGTGTTTACTTTATTTATCAAATATCAGGTTTTTAACACAAACGCCACATAAAATTCAACAGCAAAATCACAAAGTATTTAAAAACAAGATATCTTTAGAATTTTCTTATAGACGGTCTCGCGCGCTGGAGATAAAATTTTTTTTCGTATAGTGTTGCCATTGCTCGCTTTGAAATCTTTGAGTTTGTTAATGAAAAATTCATATAGACAATAAAACAGATTCCTAGATTCCTAATTCGGGCTTCCACGCGCCCATGTTCGGAGGGAGGACTGCGTTATTTAAAATCTGATGGATGTACGTACACTGCGAAAAAAAAGTGAGAGTTCTACTGGGCCGATTGACGAAATTCAAATTGCGTTCTTCATGTCCCGAAAGAGCGGCTTAGGATATATATTAGATTTATATATAGCATTATTCTAACATAGGTATTTGGGCACAAAATCGGACATGAAATGGCATGCCAAGGTTTTTACACATTTCGATTCTACGACTCAAATTGTGCCTAAATATTAAATTTTGTAAAATTTGGTGCGAAATTTACGGAGGAATTCAAAAATTTATCTTGGCGCATTTTTTTCAGTTTGCACCAAGAATGATTTACTTGGCGAACTTCTTAATTTATAGCAACCTAATTTTCGTTTTCTTTTTTGCATTGCAGACGAGCGGAAAAAAGTCATCGTTCATACTTTCAAATAATTTTTCTAAAAAAAAAAAAAAAGAAGCCAGATTTCAAAACGCGCCAATACGTAATTTCATGTTTATCTTAGGAACTTTTTTTAAAAAAAACTAATTTTTTATAGATGTGCCTAGAAATACATCTACTTAAGAGGATATTAAAAATTTTATAGTTTATAATACAAATATATTTTCGGAAAATTGATGAAAAATATTTTAAAATATAAATTTAAAAGATAAATTACAAAAAAAGTGCGAGTTATA
>KK118197.1:53544-89508 GCA_000611955.2 Stegodyphus mimosarum | reverse complement strand
ATACGCATGCGTTTTTATAAAATTTGGCAGTTTCGCATAATTTAAGTCATAGAATCGAAATATGGAAAAAACTGTCATGTCATTTCAGAAAAAGTCGTATTTTGTGTCGAAATACCTATATTAGAACAATGCTATGTATAAATCATATATATATATATATATATATATATGCTAAGTCACGCTTTTGAGAGATGAAAAACGCAAGTTTAATGTCGTCAATCTGCCCTTTAGAACGGGAGATATAAAACTGTCATCCCCTCCTCCAAATTCCCCCGCCGCAGTGTATCTTTTTTTTACAGTGAGAGAAATATACATATATTCATGCAGATAACACTTTCAGCAAACAGCGTATACGGAATAAAAATATCAAAATGAAGGAATATTCAACATTTGGATGGATATTCTTCAGTTAAATTTGTACATTTCGTCCTCCTTTCTTTTTTTTCATTTTTCCATTCCTCCTTTAGGAATTGCTTTTAAGTGCAGCTTTCGAAGAATCTCTTCCCCAATTCACTCCACACGTGAGAGACAGGATATAAAGTCCGGAGAGTATGGATGAATTTTGATAACTTGAGAACAGTTCTGTAACAATCCTAAGCGAATATTTAGGGTTATACGTTCAGGATCGTTATCTCGACAGAATTTGCTAAATCTTTGCAAGATTTAAATAAACTAAATTATTTTAATAATTATAAACTAGTTTTCTAATTATCTTACAATTTCAAAGAAATGGCATTTATCGATTGCAGTTATAAAGTTTTTTTTTTTTTTTTAAAGTATGTTATGTACGACAATACTGAACGGAACTTCTTAATTGAACGGAAGCAAAAGAACTTAATCCATTTTAGGAACAGCAGGAAATAATTGATTGCCTTTTAATATGAACGCACAACTCAGAGAAAAGATGATAAGTGGATTTTAAAGTGGCCTGCAAAGTGCTACAAACCTGGAAGTGAAGTTTTGCCAGTTCTTGTCACGACAGAGCTCTAGCGAAATCAAGATTTTTTCAAGTTAGTTCTGATATGGTCGGCTTAGGAGTGAGTGGAAAAGTGTGTTTTTGTGCTCTGAGATTTCGAAAACGAGATCCACACGAATCTAAGTATTTGTGAACTAAATCCTTTCGAAATGCGTATTCCTTAAAAACCAAAATTCGTCTTGTGTTTATTTCCACGCTAAAAAATAAAGAGCTGCTTTCACATTTTGAATCTTGCTCTAAAAGAGACATTGCGTAGAAGTGTTGATTTCATATTTTGAATCTCGTGTTTCAAAATAGGCTTTGTGTAGAAGAGCTTTGATGTATTTTCACCTAAGAAAAAGAAGTAAATGCGCATTCCTGTATGCAACAAAATTGACTAATACATCTCTTTACATCTTAATATTCAACAAATCAAACTATTTTAAATTATAATATCTAGATTTTGTAACATTTTTAATCATAAATTTACATTTTCAGAAAAGAAATACATATGGAGTTGTGCAATTCCAAATACCTCCTTAAAAGCGTGAGTAAAAGCAAGGGAGGGATTAAACACGTTTTTAGTTCAAAGGAGCAATTTGCCCCGTAGGACTAATAATTTCGTTTTGGCATTTTGTGCTTTGGTTTACTATAAACGTCGGTTCACTTTGTAGAATCCCTAGGTTATTTCGGAAGCAGTAATATTGAAAAATGAGCAACGCCTTCGCCGGGAATCGAACCAGGGACCTCTTTGTTATACGTCGAGCGTGCTGACCACTACACCACCAAGGCATGTAAAGAAGGCGGGAGAAATTCCTTATACACTCACCTCTTAAAGGGCGACTGGGGTTTCTCCAAATGGGCGACTGGGGTACACCCAATCTCCAAATCCCTGTGGTGGAGAATCATCATCCACCACCTTTTTAGTCCGGGCGCCACTGTAGAGTCATTAGGTTATTTCGAAAGCAGGAGACATTTAAAAATGAGCAGCGCCCTCCCCGGGGCTCCAACCACGGACCTCTCGGTTACGCGTCGAGCGTGCTGACCACTACACTTCGAAGGTTTTCGAAAAGGCGGGATAAATAACTGATAACTTTTCAAATTGTTGCGACCAAATATTAGAGCCCTGCATTATATTTAAAGAAATTAAATAATGAAGAATCTGCATAAATGTATGTATGTTTCTCGCATTCTGATAAAACAACGATACCTAGAGCCATCCAATTTTGAAAAACGTTCGTTTCTACCCGGATATGGGCATCTGGAAGATATGGGAATTTAGAATTTGATGGCAACACGTTAAAAAAATTTCCAGTGCGCGAGACTGTGTATCGGACATTCTACAGATATGCTCATTTTAAAATCATTTTTGCGATATTGCTGTTGAACTGAATGTTATGGTTTATGTTTTAAGAACATGATATTTAATAAATAAAGGTAACGCACAAAAGGTTAAAAAACGCCCCTTTGGACGTAATGTAAAATCTGAAAGCTTTCAGATTTTTCTTAGCTTTTTTTCTCAACGGAGAGCATTACAGGAGTTGGCCACTATTATGGCCATATTAATAGTCATAACTATTCGGTTATTGCACTGAAATGCTTATAAAGCGTCTGCGAACAATTTTACTTCTTTGCCTGTATTCCTTATATATCACTCTCTTACACTCTCGTCATTGTGACGTACCATCGGTGTCATCTGGTTACTTCCTGAAATTTGCATATGATTCTTGAAGATCTGTGTAGTGATTTTACAGGTGATATATTTATTTTAGAGTTCGATTTCCGCGTGACTCCGAATTATCCTTGATTTATGGACATGAGTGTATAATGAAAATTCTTTTATGTTGCAGTTTTAGAATACATTTTTAGCGCCAGAAAACCTAATAGTCTGGATCCTCATTTTTGCAGGTTCATGAGCCTTGAGCTATAAAATGAAATTGGTCATTGTGAATTTCCATAAACATTTAAATTCCACCAAAGATGATAGTATAGTATATAACGCTTAATATAAAATTACTCATAGAACACAGCAAATGCATATATAGCTATAGCTATTAAACTGCTAATAGAACTGCTATTGCTGTAAATTATCAAAAACATTTAAATTCTACTAATGATGATTATATTATATATAACGCTTAAAACTTATCTTTACAACCCTTATAATGCATACGACACTTATAACGTATCTCCACTTTTGCGTCAAATATAAATTTATCAGTGACGCTGATTACGATTATAACTGTATTTTTAAAACACTTATAACTTATTCTCACTTTTGTGGTATATCGCTTTTGAATGTTGTAAGCGTATGGACGTTTACAACGCTCAAAGGTATCATGCTGTCGAGTTTTTGTTTTTCCAAACGGTGATATTTTTAGCACACGCACGTACGACTCATAATTTATCTTCGTATTTGCATCGAATTTATTTTTTGGTATACAGGCTCCGATTATTTAAAAAAAAATGACTTAGAAGGTCTGTCTCGAAAGTAATGCACCCATTTTTTTAATGAAATTTATTAAACCGATTTGTACAATTACTCAATATTCTTCGAAATAGATCCCTCTTGCTTTAACACGCGTGTTCCAACGCGATTTCTATGCGTTACATGCGTCCTGGAAGTTCGTCACCAGGATGCGCTTTAGTAACATCGCCGAAGCCGCCTGGATGTTCTCGACGGTCCCAAATCTTTATGCTAATATACTTTTACAACTTTTTTTCACCTGAAAAAACGCATGTGTGCCTTGTTATCGTCATGCGACGATTTGTATGTGCTTTATTTTTTGCCACGATATTTTGTACCACGATGTTTTAGAAATGGGATGTTTTCGATTTGCTTTCTTTCCTCCCACGATGTTTTGTACCACGACGTTTTCGCCTTGCATTGTTTCCACCGCGACGTTTTCGTCTGCGATGTTTTTGCCGGAATGTTTTCTGCTGTAACCAAATTTGACTTAACCTCTTTCTTTAATTTTGATTAAAATTACAGAGATTTTTTTAGAAAATTAGTAATAAGAACTTTATCCTTGTGTAATAATTTACAATTACGGTTATGATACTGATGATTATGTAATTATGGAGCTGTAATATTTAGAGATAATCCCCATTCCTTAATCGCCCAAGATAGATCTGATAACTCTTTATATCTCATTTCGATTTTGTATTCATGTGTCACAGTTTTTGTTACTTTAGCTCGGCGCCATCATACGATCATAGCCCCTCTAAACACTTTTATTGCTTTTTCAACATTTACTGGTAATACAGTAGAAGTCCAGAAATCCATAATGCTTGGGACCAGAGGTTGTGCGGATTTTAGGATTTTGCGGATTTCAGGACAGAAAAGCCAAATCATAATATTCAGACTAAAAGTGCAAATAAATAAGGCATATTAGATTCATTTACTTAAATTATTATGTACAAAAATATACATTATTACATTATTTTATTATATGCGTTAAATTATTATATGTATATATTTATTATATTGTTCATTTATATTAGTGATTACAGGAATGTTTTAAAGCATTAAGGACATATACAATAGAGACGTGTAAAAATAAGGGATACTAGTAAAGCATAAAATATTTCATTTTTTTTACTTGTTTCAAACATTTTTCTGATAGAGGTTTGTTTTAAAACTTAAGGTACTCCTCAGTAAGTTTTTTTTTTTTTTTGTAAATTTTACAGGGTCATAATCCCTTGCTCTGTGACACAGCTCTGTTGTTCTAAATGTTTTAGGTATTTTTCACCGTGTTCCAAACCCTCATTAAAAGATATTTTCTCACTCCTTTTCACATTCATTATCTGTGTCGGTGTCGGAATCGTTTTCTTGCTGTGGCGATTTCAAAACAGAGCCAATGATTTCATCATCGGTTATCTGATATGCCAGTGTTGGCTCATCTGAACACACCATCCATACTAAAAACCTTTTCTCTACCACTAACACAGAATCATTACTATTCGGTAATTATGACGTCATTATTGGATAAATATTTTTTCTTCGGTATTTCATTCTCCATTCTGCGTTTTCTGGAACCTATAAATTTAATGTTTACATTTTGAGAGGCAGTGCGGATTTCAGGTCGGCGGATTTTTGGTATTTGACTGTACCAAATTGCTGAATTCCCCAATACAAATCCAAAAAGTGTTTTTGTTTTCTTTTATTCTACAGTTTTTTTCACAGTTCCTTGAAATTTAATTCTATGTTAAATTTTAATAAAATCACTTTAAAGTGCTCATACATTTATGCCATCAGAATCGTGCGAGACTCATAAATCTGCACAATTATGATTGGGAAAGAAGAGGAAATATATCTAAAAAACATTGCGATTATTTTTAGAAAACTAGAGTATACATATTCGATTTGCTGCTACATAAAACTCTGGAAAACGATTTATGAAACCCCTAGGTAAGAACAGGAAAAAATTCAGATTCGTGGTTTTTGCGTTTTGGTTGTGCCCGATCGAAACAGGTCTCTCAACTCGAAATAAGAAGCCTGTTCTGCCATGATCTGCACAGCCAAACCTTTTGCAAATAATATTTCTCGAATTAAGTAAAAACATTTTTTAACTAGTAAGAAGAAAAATATTTAAACAGTGTTGTAAAATTTATTATGCGTTAATAATATATTTTACATTTCTGGATCAGCTGCTACGCCTAAAGGTGAAACGACATAGTATATATTATTGATTCCGTCGTCAAAATTTGCGACACACGACTGTAATTACTGTCAATAAATTAACCTGGGACATTAGATCAGTATGTTAGCCTCAGCAGATCTATCATTGCAAGCTAATTTGTAGTTCGAACATAACTCGAGCGAATTTCCTGTTATACAAACATTATATGTGAAGTACCTGAACTGGAACAGAGAATTTGAGGATTTCTGAACAGTCTGAAAATTGTCTTAACTTTACAAATATCCATTTCCTACCGTATTTCAATTATTGAGCAATCAGCATTTTATTAAATAAGAAATTAAATTGCTAATTTTGTATAACATTAGCAATTTATGCGTCGAACCGTCTAAAAAGATAAGGAAAAGATATTGTTGCGTTTTTCTTCATGACAGTTAAGGGTTTGCGGATTTGGAGTGAATAATGACGATACTTGATGAAGAATGGAAACGCAATTCATTAGCCAGTGTTATTAAAGACAGTTCTAAAAAGACTTTTACAATCGTCGAAGAACAACTATAAACACGCTGAAACAATCAGCGACACAGCCTTCAGGTTATAACGATGGAGACAGCTTTACGGCAAAGCACCAGAGTACAGCTCCCGACTTGGGTCAATCGTTCTCGGAACTTTACGTACTCTCGAGACCCTCCACGCTACAACTCGCGATGCACTCGACGATACACTAGGGTATAGCTCCAAACTTGCTTTGCTCGTTCTCGGGGCTCAACTCACTCAAGATGAAATTCGACGATGCACCAACTCGACTCTCTCAATGGACGACCAACTGGGTACTGGACTACGACACACTCGCTCACTGGCTCTTAACTGACTCCACTAGGTACTCACTGACCGACTATCAACTCGATGAACTCCTCACTGACTCACTCTCCGCGTACCAGCAGGGTTTATATAGGTTTCGGCTTGTGTTCGAGAACATTCTGGGCTAAACCAGAAAGATATTGTTCCAGAAGGTTCTCTATTCGTCTATGGCATATCTCCAATTTTGTCGCCAAATGGGTTATTTTTGCCAAATGTAGCAACCCTTTGCCATTTTCTGGCAACCCAAAACCTGCTTCGCGGGGAAGCTATCCTACTGCGCCGGAACATTTCGTAACAATATAAAATGAATCTCAATAAGATGGACTGAAATTTCAGAGACCAGGTAGTAATTAGTGATAAATGAGAGGAACTAAATTTATTGATTTTTAAGCACTTAGTTTGTTGACAGATAGCATTTTAAAGAAAAATTAATCATATTACGCTTTGCCGAACGGCAATACACTGATTGTTGAAAGGTAAAAATATTTTATTTCCGAAAATGGCAACATGTTTATTTAAAGTCACTGAGTTTCTTGATTAAATTTTATTTGCAAATTCGCCGAATGGCAACGCATTTGCTTTAAAACACCGAATTTCCTGATTAAAATTGAAAAACAAATATCTTACGTTTTGCCGAATTGGAATATATTGCCTAAATCACTGAGTCTGTTACTTAAAAAATTCATTATATTCGTACAAAATATGAAATAAATTTAAAAAAATAAAATTCGAAATTCTGGCTTTGAGGTACACAAGTTTGAGCTAAGAGTTATATTCATTCAACATGTGGTGCGTCTAAGCGCCGTCCTTTCACCACAAATGCGAGAAATATACATCCTTTGTCAGAAACGTTCCAGGACAAATGTCATAAAATATAGAAAATTGCATTTACCAAGTAATGATCCTAACTGCTATCAGTGTAGTCTCCTTGTCTATCTATACACAACTGCCAATGTTTCTGGAGGTCGTGGAAGCAAGCAGGGAAATTTTCAACTGCGATTCTTGCAAGCTCATTTGCCACAGTCCATTGGATGTCTGCAATAATCTTGATGAAGCTTTGCTTTCATTCACGGAAAGAAGAAAAAAATCACGATAATCTTTGACACAAATGTGGGAACACGTCTGGCTCTTTCCAATAGTTTAGCAGAAATTCTTCGTCTTTACTCTTTAGCGAATGAAGGACGATTCTTGAAGTTCCGTTTCCCTAAATATTCGCGTAAAATCTTATTACACAAATCACGATTCAAATTCAGTTCTTCTGTCGCTCCTTTTGCAATAACTGCCTCACACGCTCCACGTTTGCATCGGTATGTGCTATAGACTTGAGACCAGTTCTTTGGGATCGTCTTGTACTGAATCTCTGCCTTCTCGAAGCTTTTTGTGCCACTCAGAAACATGACCATTTTCCAAGTGCTTGCCTGTATATACTTGCTTAGACATGTTCCCCGTTCTCAAGCTTAACGCAGAACTTAATATTCACTCTTTGCTCACAATCAGCATCCATTGTGTTACCTTAACGAATGGGATAACATTCCAAACAGTGTGGTGCTAAGCACAGCCACGTCACCTAGTAAGTTTACGTGGAAACATAACCAAGATCGAGTCAAGTAAGAACACATACCAGGTAATATAAAAACAACTCCTTTTCAGTACTGCAAACTCAGAATAAAAATTATGTCCTCGGACGTTTCTGACAAAGGATGTGCATACAATATATCCATACCTACCATACATATAACCGAGACATATCATACGCCGTACCTATCTACCTATGTATATATATATAAGGACGTCCATATCTATTTACCTACCTTACTTACGGGCATACATACGTGTAATAATTTAGATCAGAAAAGTTACAGCTACTTTCACTCACGAGCCATGTTGTAGATGAGGATGTAGGGTTCTAGTTTGTATAGAAGTTTAATTCAATGTCTTTCAGATTCTATTTAATTGACAAGCAAATTACTGCTCCAGCCTGAATTCAAACGACAAAGTCTTACAAAGATTAAAGTAATCTTTTTGTCTAACTCTTAAAATTTAACAGAGGGCACTACTCCGCCATTTGAGATTATTTAAAAGTAACAGAAGTTGAAATTTAACAGAGGGCACTACTCCGCCATTTGCGATTATTTAAAAGTAACTTAAGTTGAAATTCAAATTGAAGTATCGTAGTCTGCGATTAAACACAAAATAGTCCGCTTAAGCTGGCTCAAGTAATTGGCAGTACCAATTTGACGTCGGATAGCAAGACAGCTAAAGCCGGAAGAAACTTTGGCAGAACTTCTGGCAACCTTGCTTGCAGCTCCAGTCCTATCGCCAGCTTTGCAAAGGGTTACTTCCGCTTTAGCAATTTTGCTAGCCGACGTTAAAAGCGCGCAGTTAATTACTTGAGCCAGCTTAATTAGTCTGTTTTGTGTGTAGTCTCAGATGACTACGTTACTTACATTTAAAGTTCAGCAAATTTTATTTTAAATGCCCACAGTTTGTGGAGTTTCATTCTTTAGCACAAGTAATGCCTTCTGTTAAATTTCAGAAGTGAATAAAAAGGCTATTTTAACCATTGTAAGACTTTGTCAGTAAACTACAGAATGAGTAGATCAATCTAATAGAGTCTGAAGGACACTGAGTTAAGCTTCTACAGAAGCCAGAATCCCCAAGTGATGTGTAGTTGGATAAAAAAACAACTCTTACAATAAATTGCACATTGTAATGGCAGCAACCTAAGCACCCGTTCTTTATTATATTTGTGCCATTTTTCATCTTATAACATCTTGATTGACAAAATAAGAAAAGTGACCGACGACACAGTACAGGAAGCAAAAAACAGACAGAAGTAAAAACCTTAAAGTCCCAAAATGAGTTTCGCTTTGCTTTATCTCGACTGGCTAAAGCGCTTGTGTAAGCTATCAGAGCACAATATAAAAATCATCACATGCATTAATTTGTAAATAACGCGCAGTTAAGATATTTTTTATAAGCCAGTACTATTTTTTAGCCCAGAAAGAGGGAACAGCTTAATTAAAATGGAGAGTTAAGGGACTATTGCAAATTAAATTTAGAATTGCGATTTACTTTTTTCGATTTTACATGTATCCATACAGATCCTTCATTATTTAATAATATAAATAAATGTTCTTTAAATGATTTGAATTGCTTGAAATTGCTGTAATCATAAATGCAAATGACCGGTTTTTAATTGCAAAGACCTCAAAAACTTCGATTACCCTTAATCCTAAATGAGAAATCTCTTTAGATCGAAAAGGCAATCTGTTTCGACGAAATGTTCGATTTATTTTCAACCAAATGAAAGAAATGCTGTTTTATTTCGCTTCGTCGGCGCTGAAATTATATTCCTTTCTTTAATAGAAGTGTATCAGGAAGAGACGTTCATTTATAACCGAACTTATCTCTCGAAAAGATACGTCGCATACGTTGAATGAAACATCACCATTATCAAATTTAAACGGAACTGGGTTTAAATATTCTCAAAACTTGATTTTGATCGATATTCTTCACGGTTAAGATGAACCTCGAAGCCCGAATTTTTAATTTCAAAAGTGTTTGTTTATTTATTTCATAGTTAGTGCGAATCTGATTTTTTTATTAGCACAGTGATTTAACAGTGAGACTTGGCACTGCTCTGAAAATAAAACAATTTTATCTTCGACGCGCCAGCTTTTTGCAGTTCGAGAAATGTAACATACATTTCAAATACAAGACCTTTCAAATTTAATCCACAGTACTCGGGCATATAAATCAATGGTGTTGCCATTGTAAAAAATACAATATTTTTGTTTTCCGTGCACCAGCTTCTTGTTACACGGCAAAGGTACTTAACTTTCATATTTAATCTGCCTCTTAATTATTAACAAGCCAAACTATTTAAACGCAGCTTTGATAATAAACGCAAAACACAGTTTTGGAATCTGATTGATTTTAAAAAGC
The DNA here is from genome assembly GCA_000611955.2 of Stegodyphus mimosarum. Classification (NCBI taxonomy): domain Eukaryota; kingdom Metazoa; phylum Arthropoda; class Arachnida; order Araneae; family Eresidae; genus Stegodyphus; species Stegodyphus mimosarum. The sequence continues at coordinate 79,104 of KK118197.1, read as the reverse complement.
GTATTTAATTCATGACGTATCGAATTAAAAGCATTGTGCGGTTTTACTTATTTAATTCCAATGTTCTGTCTTAGAACCCCACGAACACTAACAAGCGAATAATCTCTTAAGTATGTGGATAAACACGTAAGACTTCAGAAAGGTGAACTAACCTTTATTTCTCAGAATAAATACAATCAACTCCTAACTTGGAGTATACACAAAGCCTCCACTTGGGCTTGAACTTAAATAATTATGAATTTAAACTAAACTAAGCTTAACTATAGCTATCTGAAAGATAAAACCGAAGCTAACAGAATTCTAAGTAGTTGGCCCCTAAATATTAATTCAATCTGCGAAGCCAAGCAAGGGCCTAAAGTACGGCCGATCGTAGTAGCTAACAGAGAACGTAGCTAAATGGAAAACGCGCGCTAATCAGGAAAATCCAGACTATATCTCTCTCTCGAAGTCGGCGAAGCATCGACATAAACTTAGGATAAACCTTACAACATGAAATGTTTTTGTGAAATTCAACATGCTGGACGATTTGTTAAGTGATGGAATTAATCCTAGGAAGACCAATACTGTTTTGTCTTGGGATTACAGATCAAAATGTCCTGCCAGGTAAGTTTCCTATTTGAAGATTCCATTAAGTCAGTTATGGGTTTAATGTCCCTTCAGGCGGTTTTCCCATGGGTCTGGGTCAGATGATGTTGAAGTTGCAATCTGGCGTGCAACCGAATTATCAATTTCCTATTTTACTTCCACCTTGGAATAATATCAGAAGCTTTCTGGATGGTTTTCTGGACAGCGCATAGGTGGTTCCTTTAGACAATCCTAGTTATGTTTTTGAGTATCTATAGTTATCTGGTTATTTGGCATACGGGATTCTAGAAATTTAATAGTCAGGTCAACTTCAAGAGAGAGTCTGATACCCTGACTAGCGCGTTTGCCTTTTGGCTACGTCTCTCTTAGCTGTTGCTACGCTCGGGCATACCTTAGGCCCTTGCTTGGCTTCGCCGATTTCATTAATACTTAGGGGCCAACTAGTTAGATCTCTAATAGCTGCGGCTATACCTTTCAAATAGCTTAGTTAAGCTAGTTTAAGTTTAAATTATTATTGTTTTAAGTTCAAGCTCGAGTGGAGGCCTTTGTGTAAAGTTACAAGTAGGAACTGATTGTAAATATACTGAAAAATAAAGGGTTGTAAACCCTCTTTAAATCTTACGTGTTCTGTTCACACACTTTAGCGCGATTATTCGCTTGTCAGTGTTTGTGGGGCTCTAAGTTAGAGCTTTAGGATTAAATAGCAAAACCCCACAAAGTATTGAAAAGACAGGATTTCCTTTGTTTCTGTCGGGCATTCCGAAACCGTGAGATGTGACAGCCTTTCAACATCGGTCGCGAGCTCCTGGAGTGTTTCCGTGGGCTTCTGTTGAGAAGCTTTTAACTGAAGCCTGCTATAGTCTTTCAAACTTTTCTCGCTAAAGAGCAGCTTCAAAGCCACCTGGAGAGTGAATATCATATGTATAGCTTTAGCGAGAGTAGGGTTGGCATATGTACGAATTTAAAGCCTTCAGAATTGTGAAAAGTTGTCATTATAGATGTTTTCAAGGTCTCAACTTCCTTGGCAGGAGTAGCAGAAACTGTCATCAGCTTGTTGTTCAACAGTAGAAACTCTTTTTGCGATCTTTTCTGTGACAGCAGAAACTATATTGTTCGATTATTCTACATCAGATAGTCAGTCGTTCTTGGATTATCTTCTATTCTGCCTTCCATTGCGTCCAATTTGATTTCTGTGATAGTAATCAGTAATTTCTCTTTTCATTTCCTCTTGATCTGCTTCAATTTTTTCTTTGCCCACTTTCATCTCTTCTTGGCCTGCTTTGATTTCTTCTCTGCAAGCTTTAATCTCTTTTTTAATGGTTGCATGGCCAACTTTCATCTCTTCAACGTAACTTACGACCTTTTCTATCTTGTCTCGGAATGCAGGAAAGGTTGTCACCAGCTGCTTTAATTGCCATTCAACGCTCTTCTCACCGGCATTCATCTGCACCGTGATACAAAAACTGTTGTGTGCATTCAGGTTCTTTCATAATGGTTTGTATGCACACAGAACCGATGATGGCTTCATAAAATTTATTTTCCCGAAAGAAACACTTTACATTTCTAAATCTTTCTACAAAAGTACTCGTACAGCTTTCTCAGTATAATACGGCACAGTCAACAGCTACCACTTCAAACTACTAATAGTGTTAAATACAACAGAATGCAAAGCGCATCCAAAGAGGGAGGATATCACAAATTACCGATACTCCGAAGTTAGTCTGAGCTAAAACCTGAGAACTGATGATCTCTCCGCTCTTGTATAGTTTTCTCCCGAGAAATCTCTAGTACCTTACATTTAGCGAAATTACTGGAGGGCATATGCTGTTAAAGTTACATAAAAGATCTAGATACGGTAATAGGTACATATAGGAACGAATTACAGCACCAATCACAGGTTACACATACAGTTACAATTACAGGGATAGGACATAAATGTTGCCAAATGGTCGCTAAGTTAGGCGTTTTTTGGCAGTTTCTCGCCAATTTTGGTAATCAAAATTGTTCGCCAAATCCATCGCCACCTTCGCGGTATCCCACCAATTTAGCGAGATAATCATTTACATCAATGTTAAATATACTTGCCTCTGTAGTATTATTTTTTTCCGCAGAGCTCAGCTCTCTTCAGACTTCCCATGTTACATCATACAAAAGATACTATACTACGAGTTAATATACTACACTTTCACTAAACTAGTTCACATATAAACAAAATTCGTAACAATAATACTACTAATAATAAGTTTCGTTTACACGTACAATATGCCGTTAAAGTTACATAAAAGATACAAATACGGTTACAGTTACATATAAGGATGAATTACAGTACCAATTACAATTACACAGGGATAGGACTTTATGCCCTTTCCCTGTGTAATTGTCTTCCCAAATGGTGGACAAGATAGGCGACTTTTAGAAATTTCTCGCCAAATTTGGGAATCAAAATTGGTCGCCAAATCCATCACACCTTCGCGGTATCTCACCAGTTTAGCGAGATAATCATTTACATGAATGTTAAATATACTTGCCTTTGTAATATTACTTTTTTCGAAGAGCTCAGTTCTTTTCAGACTTTCCACGTTACATTATACAAAACATACTACGATTTAACGTACAATTTCACTAAAATAGTTTACATATAAACAAAATTCGTAACAACATTACTACTTAAAAAAAAAGAAAAAAAGTCTGAAATGTTTCAGATTTTGAATTCCTTCCAAAGGGGCGTTTTTTTTAACGTTTTGTGTGTTACCTTTATTTATTAAATATCATATTCTTCGCACTTAAACCATAAAATTCAGTTCAACAGCAGTATCGCAAAATAATTTTAAATTCAACATATTTTTCGAATTTCCGATATACAGTCTCACGCGCTGGAGATAAAAAGGTATTCCCTCCCCCCCGTAGAGTGTTGGCATTGCTCGCTTTTAAATCGTTGAGTCCGTTAATCAAAAATTCGTTCAAGTTTTACAAAATATGAAATAGATAATAAAACAAATTCCAAATTTGGGCTTCCAGATGCCCATATTCGGGTGGAAACGTACGTTATTCAAAATAGTATGGTTCTAGGCACCGTTGTTTTATGACAATGCGAGAAACATACATGCATTTATGCAGATTCTTCATTATTTAATTTCTTTAAATATAACACAGGACGATAATGTTTGGTGGCAACAATTTGAAAGTAAATCGGACATTTATAGTGAATCAACGCAAAATGCCAAAACGAAAACAATAGTCCTTCAGGGACAAAGCCTCTTTGGATTAATAATAACAGTTCCGTTTACTGCGATTGAATACAAAGTTAATCAGCTTGTAAAACTTTAGATGTTATTTGTCAAGCTTCGAAATGGTCGATGACATTTCTAGTTTTTTCGTATGTCTGGATGCAACGACGCGTTCAAGCGATTCGCAGACAGACTGTAAAAAGAACACATAGAAGCATATTTGTTTCTTACGAAACTTCGACAAAAGTCTGTCGTGTTTGCTAGACTTTTTTAGACACAGTGAAACAAAATAAATAAGAAAAAATGTTTGGGGAATCGCGATATATAAGATAAAGAGAATCCATCTTTTAAAGAAATTTTAGTTTGTCTTCTTCAAATATTTAATCAAGATGCCAGCGTTTTTAATTCTGTTTTTTAAATATTTATGGATAATGCGTGTGTAGAATATTGTACGTTCACTTATATTATTATATCACTTATAATATACTTTGAATATTGTACATATATAGCATAATATGTAAGTTTTTATAACATAATATACAGGGTATTTATAAAGTCCCGGACCCAATTTGATGTTTAATAACTCATAAAATAATGAAGATATAAACAAACTTATGGTATTTATCGATGGAATAGCTTATATATTTTCCGTTTCAGGTTTGAATATCTTTACTTTTGTAAATATCGTCTGTGCATGTGGTTAATTTCGGATAATTTCATTTTCCAGTCTAAATATCTGTACTTTTCTAAATATCGTTTGCTTTTTAATTGCATTTTTCTCTCTTTTGTTTTTGGCATATTATTGTAATGATATGTTTACTTTTGATGTGTTTGTTCTAGTACTTTGTATGTGATGTTTTATTCGACCGGCTATTAAGGAGAATGCATACACCACAAGAGAAAACACAAATTTTATGGTGGTTCATAGAAACGAAATCCATAATGCAAACACAGAGAAATTGCAGAAGAATTTACCAAAAGGATCCTCCATCCAAAAGCAGCATCTTGCGGTGGAAAAAGAATTTTCTAGAAACTGGAAGTATCGCAGATAAGAAACGTTCCCGGACGTCCTTGCACAAGTGATTTTGAAGCATCCTTTCATCTTTCTGGCATTGTTAATCGCCATAATGTGCGCATATGGGGATCTAAGAAATCCTATGCATACCGTGAGGCACAAAGGGATTCCCCAAAGGTTAATGTGTGGTGTGGACTAATGCACGACCGAGTCATTTGGCTTTTCTTGTTTACAGAAAAGACGTTCTCATCAGTCGTATACTTAGACATGTTGGAAAACTTCGTATTTCCACAACTAGAAGAGCTTCAGCCACATGTCCTTTTGCAACAAGATGGTGCACCATCTCATTGGGGTACCATCGTTCGTAGCTCTTTGAATGACCATTTTACAGGAAGATGGATTGGGCGAGAAGGTCCAATTCCTCGGCCACCCAGATCACCTGATATAACGCCGCTGAACTTTTTGCTTTGGAAATTTGTAAAGGACAACGTTTACAGGAGGAAAGTGTCGAACATGGATGACCTAAAAGCCAGAATGACAACCGCAATAACCTCTGTGGATGCCGACATGCTTGCCAATACCTGGCGTCAAATTGAATATCGACTTGATATTCTCCGTGCGACGAAGGGGGCATACGTGGAAGTTCATTAACAAGGGTCATGAAACTTTTTGAGTCTATCTAACCATTTATGTTATTAATTTTAATCTATCTTTATTATTTGATGAGTGATTAAACATCAAAATGGGTCCGGGACTTTATAAACACCCTGTGTATTAACGTATGTTTTTATAGCGTACAACCTAACATATGTTATGTACAGTACGGTCTTTGCTTTGACGCATATTGCTACACAATCAGTTTTCTTTCTTAAAGCTGTTCAGCTGAATGTACCGCAGAATGTTATCTGGTATATCTTTTTATTTAAATAACTTAAAACAAATGTTGAATTTAGACAAAATCCATAGACGAAACATATTAGCCAAGTTTGGTTTATAACCAGATTTGAATCTTTCAATTTCGATTCCGATATGAATGAAGTCTCGAAGAAGCGTTTTGTAGGCGCCTTATTTGAGAAAGTAATAGCATATACTAAAATTCTAAAGACACTCTTAGGCGAGCTGAATCCTCAGAGACACCAAAACTGCATTTATTTTCCATATCAGAATCTTTTTTTGTACGGCTAAAAATGTAAACTAAATTCAATCAAAAACGGAAATGGAAATCTTGCAATTTCTGGAACACATTCGATTAGAATATTTGGAACTAAAATACGAAAACAGGGAAGAATTCATATTTTCTTTTTCTTTCCTCCACACTTTTCTAACATTCAAATTAAAAAAGTTTGTTACATTCCGAAATTAAAATCGAATCTGCTTATAAAAATTTTTGAGAATTCTTTCAAATGCAACTGAGGAAATTAGATAACTTCAGATTTCGAAGAAAATACCAACTCTAACGTATGGCTAATCTGACCAAAACGTTATACAGCTTAGAGCGTATGAGTGCTCCGAACAGAAAAATATTGTATTGAAAAATCAACTTGAATATTAGCTTGATTTACTTTTAAATAAATCTAACATGATTATTCACAGACTTAATTCGAATGATATAATTACTTTGCTAAAGAATTTTTTTAAATTATTTTTATCAATCTGCCTAAATATCTCTATTAATCACAATCTTTCTCGTATTCTAATAATTAGAAGTCTTTATTCAAAGAACAATATACTATGGCAATTTTTTTTATGTACAGAAAATCAATTTGAAAACATGTTCAGTGTATTGCATCTAATTAAATATCTGAGAATTTGTATCTATGCATGTATAGTGAATAATATGCACACTCGTGTATAAAATTAGAAGAATTTGCACATTCTGTTTCCTGTTTTACGGAAATCACTTAACCAAAGGTATTGATTATGCCACCAAAAATTATGTAACTATTCATAGCCGAATACGTAAGAATTCAAGTGCGTACCTGCGAAGTTATGATTGTGGAAGCAATATAAGTTTTAAGGGATTTTCTGTGATTTGTGAGGTCGTGATTCTTCACGACATTCGCCATGTTTTTCGCAAGAATTGGATAAATTTTATTTTCTTCCTCCTTTATGCATGTCTTCGTGGTGTAACGGTTGGCACATTCGGCGCGTATTCGAGAGATCCAGGTTCGAGTCCCGGCGAGGGCAGTGCTAATTTTTTACGTCTCCTAATAATAATAATCATAATAATAAAAAAATTAAAAAAGAAAATCTGAAAGGTTTCAGATTTTAAGTTACGTCCAAAGGGGCGTTTTTTAAACATTTTGTATGTTACTTTTATTTATTGAATATCATGTTCTTCGCATTTAAACCATAAAGTTCAGTTAAAGAACAATATCGCAAAATAATTTTAAACTGAGCCTATCTTTAGAGTTTCCTACACACAGTCTCACGCACTGCAGATAAAAATGTTTTTTTCTGTACAACGTTGCCATTGCCCGCTTTGAAATCCTCGAGTTTGTTCATCAAAAATTCGTTAAAGTTTTACAAAATACGAAATCGTTAATAAAACAATCTCCAAATTTCACATTTGGGCTTCCAGATGCCCATATTCGCAGCAGGATTACGGCATTCAAAATTCGATGGCTTTAGGTACCGTCGTTTTATCACGATGCGAGAAACATACATACATTTATGCACATTCTTCATTATTTAATTTCTTTAAATATAATACAGGGCTGCAATATTTTGTGGCAAACAGTTTGAAAAGTGACACAGACTTTTAATGTTTCCTACGCAAAATCGCAAAACGAAAACAATAGTCCTTCAGGGACAAAGCCCCTTTGGACTACAAAAAAAAAAACCCTAATGACGCTACAATTGCTCCGGAACTAAAAAGGTGGTGAATGATGATTCTTCAACACCAGGATTTGGCTACTGGGTTCCCTAATCCCCAGTCTACCTTTAAAAGGGGGAATTTTTTCTCTCCTGTTTACACGGCTTCATGGTGTAGTGGTTAGCAGACTGCGTGCGTATTCGAGAGGTGCAAGTTGGAGTCCCGGCGAGGGCATTTCTCATTTTTCATGTCTCCCACATAAAAAAAATCTAATGATACAAGGTATCAAGTAAAATGAGTAGCAAGGAACGTAATGAAGGAATGAAATCGTCGACAGATCGCAAGCGCAGGTGACTACAGAACTCATTACAACCCCCAGTGTCGTCCGCAAGTTGTGGGAACAGTTCCACAGCATAGGCTCCATATCGGGAAAATATGGACAATGTTGACCACGGTCCACATTAACGAATGAGGATCGTCATTCGGAGCTTCCAGAGTGGAAACACAGATCTGCTTTCAAGACACATATTTCACGGTGTACAGTTGCCTGAATGCTTTATGACATACCGCTATAAGCTACAAGTCGGCCACTACAGCACAGAAGAAAGTGCGTTTATCATGGTGCAGATAACATGCGTCTTGGTCCAGACTTCAATAGAGCACCATGCGTTTTACATATGAGTCGAGATTTAGCCTGGGCACTCATTCCCGAAGTACTTGTTTCTGGAGACAGCCTGGAACACTGTACTATACTTGTCTCATCAAGGAAAAAGATCATTACGTTGGAGGAGGTGTAACTGTTTGGGCATTTATTGTGTTGGAAGCCCGCGCACTCCTGCATGTGCCTGACAAAAGCCCCTTGAGTGCTCTGAGGTACACAGAGGATATCTTAAGAGGCCTATGTTGCACTTTTTAGGCACACAATTGGTCCTGGACTCCTGTTAGTGGACGACAACGCTCGACCACATAGGTCTCAAGTGGTCGATGATTACCTCGAAAGTGAGGATATTCACCACAGGGATTGGCTCACTAGATCTCCTGACACCTTAACCCCGTAGAGCATGTCTGAGGCGCTTCTGGAATGGCAATGTCGTCTCGCCGTCCCCTTCAGGATACCATCCCGGAGTTAAAACCTGCGTATCTGTTTTTCTGTGATAAATGTATATTCGTACAAAATTTCATTAAAATCTGTCCATTTGTTTTTCAGAAATTCGACATAATGATCTTCGAATTTATTTTTTTATTTATTGTGTGAACTTAATAACCTTTTAATTAAGTAACTCGAAGATTTAAAAGAAATGTGTTGCCCCTCGGCAAAGAATAAGATATTTATGTTTCGAATTTAATCAACAAACTCAGCTATTTAAAAGAAATGTGTTGACATTTGGCAAAGTGTAAGATATATTTCCAATTTAATCGAAAGCGTTCACCGTTTAAAAAAATATATGCTGCCACCACCCGAAACAAAATACAACTTTTATCTTTTTCGTACCAGTATGTTGCCATTCGAAAAAACGTAAGGTATTTAAATTTCATATTTAATCTGTTTATTATCCATTAAGACTATGCGATTTAAATGGAATAAAAGCTGTTCTAGGTACTTTTTAATTTTTTAATCTGATGGAATTTAATAAAAAATACACTTGATGATGATGTATATAAGTGATAATTTTAAAAGACCCGTTTTTCGAAGAAATAAGTGATTAAGATTTACTTCGTAATTTTTAATTAAGATATTTCGAGTTTTTATGTATTTTTGCTCTGTCGCGAAAATCTGAATCTGAATTAATTGAATGAGAAATAACTGAATCGTCTGTGAAACACCGTTTATTTTTTTTCTTTGTTTGTTTAATTTCTTTTATACATCGTTTTAGATTTATCATAGTATTTGAATAGAACATGTGGCAACGATTAGATACTTCTTCAGATGATATACATAATTCTTGTGCATTCCGAGTTATAAAATGAATGAGCTGTATGGCTGTTAAGTGAACCTAACGCCAGGGTGTCGCTTTGGTAAACAAATATAGTGAATTTTAAAGAGTGCATTTATTCTATTGTGATTTATGCGCTGTCGACGAAGTAGATTTAATTGAATCCAATAAGTTTAAATGAAATGAAAAATGCGTATAATTTAATATTTCGTACAAGGAAGTCATGTGGTGTTATAAGGTATTTCTCCCGCCTTCTTAACATGTCTTCGTGGTGTAGTGGTCATGCACACTCGACGCGTATTCGAGAGGTCCGTGGTTAGAGTTCCGGCGAGGGCATTGCTCATTTTTCACATCTCTGGCTTCTAAATACCTAATGACTCTACAGTGTACACATCAAATTATTTTCCATCTGGTTTATAAAATATTTATCTAATACCACATAATACGTAAGTGCAGCATAATATTTTTTTATAAAAAATTATAGCCTTTCCTAATTTTTTAAAAACAAATACTTCTTCGACTTGTTATACGATAATCCGAAGTCTTTACATGCAGTTTTCTTCTTAATTAACGCGTGCTGATAATTCTGATGGAAATTCCTCAGTATACATTACGTTCAACCTACTCTGTAAACATATATTACATTGTCGTTCGATTCCTTCCTCTATATTTTATGATGGGCTTAGGAGAGATTCGTCAAGTTTAGTTGCATAGCTAAGGAAAGATAAAAAAAATTCTTCTACGGAAATAATATATATGATGATTGGTCAGAGAACGACTCTCATTGCCCCTGTTAACGAATTCATCAATAACAAAAAACAGACAAGATGAAGCAATCAATATTTCACCTAACATCAGTACTGCTAACACGCAATAAGAAAATATAAATTTAAGTGAGAAGCTATCTAGGAATGCTATTAAGCTGATATATTTTTCATTCTCTATATTTAATTGTTGAATCATAAATTGCCTTTATTGCACTGAAAAATAAAATCCTTTAAAACCTTGCAGAGTCTCTTTTTCTTAAATACAATCCCCTAAATCAAGGCTCTTGTACAGACACAAAGGAGTAATCGCTATGTCTCTTTAATCACAACAGAAACGTAAGAAGGATGTAAAATAGCCTTTCATAAAGAGCTCAATATGGCTGAACAGAAGGTACTTCTTGTGTACAAAACCAGCCAGCATTTACGGCGCGCCTCAAAAATAAGGAGTTTTAAAATTGAAACTAAATCAAAGTTGTAAATCAGCCAAAGGCTCCAAAGAAATAATTAAGGCCTACACCGGCGTGAGAAGCTCTACTGGCAAGAATAACGCAATAACGAAGAAGGACTGCTATCGTATAACTTCACTCAATAACGTGATCTTCAGCAGGCGGAATACGCTGTGTCTGTAAGCAATTAAAATTCCTCTTAAATATTGTTTCTTTCTACCTCATTTAAATACGCCAGAACTAAAATTAGCATTCTGGCAGGAAAGCGGAAAAGGAGAAGTGACAGTAAAGCTGCGAAATATAAAATAACTGGTTAATTAATATAAATAAATGCTTTAAAACCTCTTCCTTCATACCACTTCTTTTCAGAACACAGTTAAAACATTTGTTTTAAAAAAGAAATTATGCAATAACCTGCAGTATTCACTAAAGCGTATTATATAATTTCTGTTGTATTCAAAATCTCGAATTTTTTGACTGGAAACATTTATTAAATTAATGTAATAAAAAAAGCAATTTTTGGTTTCTTCTTAAACTTAAATGGACTCACTGCGTAGAGTAGTTAGGTTATTTCGAACGAGGAGATATTGAAAAACGAGCAATGCCCTCGCCGGGACTCAAACCACAGACCTCTCGAATACGCGCCGAAGGCATGCCAAAAAGAAGAGAAATACCTTATAATTGAAACCATTACACATATTTTTAATATTTTATAAGCACTATTTTAGCAGCTAATAAATTAAATAAACAACGGTTCTTGATGTAATAAACTGTAATAAATGGTATCTTTTTATTTTGCCCAAACATTTTGCAGAAACAAAGCGAATCATTTCTGAAACTTATAGAGAGAACATTGCCTACACCGTTTTTGTTTGCAAGGTTTTTTATAATATTTAAAAAACTAAGTTGCCATTAATGACAAATCACATTCGAAAAATCGAAATGCTTCGAGAAGGAGCATGTTAAAGAATTGGTTCAAGCATCGAAGGACTTCGAAATTATTTTTACGGTTCTTTTATTTTAAAAAGTGTATAAAGTATTTTCTCCCTCCTTTCTGCATGTCTTCGTGCTGTAGCGATGGCACATTTGTCGCGCGTTCGGGGACTCCAGGTTCCATAATTCACAAGTGCACGTCGGTATCGCCACTGAGAGATGGGTTTCAAAAATGGACCAATTAGCTTCTATTGCTGTTGTGACATGCATGACCGCATGTTGTTGTTTACTTTTCATTTTCCATTTGTTTCGCAGTTATATACGTATGGCGTATAAATGCTGCTGTCATTTTAGTAGAAAATCTCGTATTGCTTTCATTTTGTAATTTTATTTAATTGTCAACATTTCACTTTCGTGAAACATATCATGCGCTGATATTCAATTTAATGTTCGTGGCATATTATCGCTCTTTATATCGAGAAAATGACTCAAGGTATAATTAGCCTCGAACATTATTCGTTTAATAACATCTATGCATTAAGAGAATTCAAGCGTGTTTGTTTTTTTTTTTTTTTTTTTTTTTTTTTTTTTTTTTTTTTTTTTTGAGCTGAGAAAAACTGGAAGTGTTACAATGAATCAGCATTTTCGTATTTTAATGCTCGCATTCCTTCCATGAAAGTGTAAGATTCAAACTATATATTCTGAATGATCTTATTATACCTATTGCTAACATTAAAAGTTAAATATTGAAATTAAAAATATTCGTTGTGAATAAGATACATCCATTCTGTTTGAGTTATTAATGTGAAATATAACATTACAATAATTTAACATTGTAAATATGTAGGAATGCAAATTAGGAAATTCGCTTTGAATAAAATTGCGCATTGGCTATTATTATAGAACACATTTTTCATATTTACAGCAATAAAAATTGTTAGCCTTGTTAATGGCGCTACTGATACCCACATGGATACGAGCACGGTGCATCGGCTATGGCGAACAGTGTTGGAACAAGGAAATGTGGGAAGAAGGAGGGGTGCAGGTGCAGCCAGAGTGACGTCGGCACGCGTGGATCGCCGCATCCGCCGACAAGCTGTGGCGGTCCCGCAAGTCACTTGTATCGCGATTCTGCAGCATGTACAAGATACCCTAGATGTTCCCGTGCCGACCAGAACCATTTGCCGTCGATTGGTTGAACGTGATCTGCACTCACGGCGTCCGTTAAGAAGCCTGCCATTGATCCATCAACATAGACGCCAACGTTTAGAATGGTGTCGGACTGGAGCGATGTGGATGATAAAATGGCAAAACGTCGTGTTCTCAGATGAGTCACGCTTCTGTTTATCCAGTGACAGTCGCCGCATACGTGTGTGGCATCAATGTGAAGACAGATCTAATCCGGCAGTAACTGTTGAATGCCCCACCGCTCGACAACGTGGTATAATAGTTTGGAGCGTTATTGCCTACGATTCCAGGTCACCTCTAGTTCGTGTTCAGGGCACTATGACGGCCCAACGATACTTGGATAATGTACTGCGGTCGGTGGCAATCCCCTACCTTCAGGGGCTGCCTAATGCAATTTTTCAGCAAAATAACGCCCGACCACTCAGTGCTCGCATCTGCTAACATGCTCTGCAAGGTATACAGATGCTTCCCTGGCCACCCTACTCTCCTACCTGTCACCAATCGAACATGTGTGGGATGTTATTGGACGCCGTTTGCAGACTCTGCCCCTGTCTCGTTCAGAAGACGAACTGTGGCAATGTGTTTTTGCCCATATTCGCAGCAGGATTACGTCATTCAAAATTCGATGGCACTAGGTGCCGTCGTTTTATAAGAAAGCGAGAAACATATATACATTTATGCACATTCTTCATTATTTAATTTCTTTAAATATAATACAGTGCCTCAATATTTGGTGGCAACAGTTTGAAAAGCGGGCCGACATTTAATATTTTCGTTGCATAACGAAAACAATAGTCCTTTAGGGACAAAGTCCCTTTGGACTAAAAAACTGAAAGCTTTCAGATTTTACATTACGTCCAAAGAGGCGTTTTCTTAACGTTTTGTGTGTTACCTTTATTTATTAAACATAATGTTTTCCGCACTTAAACCATAAAATTCAATTGAACAGCAATACTCCGAAATAATTTTAAAATAAGCATATCTTTAAAATTTCCGATACACAGTCTCGCGCTCTGGATTGTTTCTTTTTCTGGTACAGTGTTGCCATTCCCAGCTTTGATATCGTTGAGTTTGTTAATCAGAAATTCTTTAATGTCTGACGAAATATGAAATAGACAATAAAACAAATTCCAAATTTCAAATTTGGGCTCCCAGGTGCCCATATTCGGGTGAAGACGTACGTTATTCAAGTACCGTTGTTCTATCACAATCAGAAACATTCATACATATATGCAGATTCTCCATTAATTGATTTCTTTAAATATTATGCAGGGCTGTAATATTTGGTGGCAACAGTTTGAAAAGTGAACGAACGCAGGAAGTGAATCGACGCAAAATGCCAAAACGGAATTAATAGCCCTTCTGGGCTAAGAAAAACAATACGCAAAATACATTATGTGATAAATATGTATATAATATATGAACACAAACTTGAATTTAGATTTTCAAAAGAGTATTTTCATGCCAACGTATACAGATGATGTTCGTTTTTAGGTACCGCCTGCATTTCATGCTTTCTTTAGTTACGGTTTGCATTTCGTAAAATTCTGAGTGCAATTTCTGCAAAATATTTTTTTTCTGAGAAATAAGAAATTTTCCGAGAAACGCCTGCATTTCGTAAATTTTATAAAATTTATAATTTCGGAAATTTTAAATTTGTGCGATTGCATTTTAGTAGGGCTCTATTAAAATTTTGTATTTTAATTGGCCATGAAACTCGACTTTCACCACCATTCAGCATGTTCATTCAACGAAGTATGGAAAAAAAATAAAATAAAATATCCATTTCGAAAAAGGTTCAACACTCTTTGAAAGTTAAAACTTATTTGAGCAAAAAAGTTAATTTTAAGTTCTTTATTCTGATTTACTTTTTATATCCCGCTAAAAAATATTTTCGTAAGAAATATTTTAATTAACATGGGTTAGATTAATGATTAAAGATTTTAATTAATGTTCCTAGCTTAACTTAAAAACAGATCCCAATTTAAAAAAAAAAAAAAACGTTTTCGTGCAATTTTTAATGCGAATATTGAACTTTTTCTCAGCTTTCGTTGTTAATAATGATTAAAATATAACTCTTAAAAAATTTTCATAATTACAAAAGGCTGGAAAGAAGCAAAAAGTCTTAAGATTTATAGCACATAAGGTATTCGCTGAAACAGTTTCTCTGAAATTCATATCTTAGATTGAAAAAACAGAAGGCAATTACACCGACGTTTTTACCATGTAATAATTCTAATGTATGTGAATGCGTTTTGTGTGTTTTGTTTTCTACTAAGCCTTCTTTTCAGATAATTAAAATCTTATTTTGCTTTAGGACGTACAAAAAATGAAAGATTTCAACTAGCACGAAATTTTTGACGCATTCATGTCACTTAGTTATTTAGAAATTAGTACTTATAAATTTGAAAAAGTTTACAGTTTGACTTATCTGAGAGCGGAGGTACATTGTCAAAATTATATAACTTCTGAAGTAAGAATCTCTGCTGCAAATAAGTTTTTCGTGGCCTAAAGACGTGTTTAAAATCCAGCTTTCTCAAGCTAAGAGTTAAATTACTTCTTTACAAGAGTCTTATAACATCTGTCCTGACTTATGCTTCGGAAGAATGGGCGCTGGACGAAGCTTTGAGGAATTTTGAGAGAAGGATTCTGTGTTGTGTACTTGGTTGGATCTGTGTGAATGGATCGTGGAGAATAAAATCTAACTTAGAGCCGTATAAGACCTATAGACAACCTGATGTAGTAAAATTCTTCAAACTACATTGACTTGAATGGGCTGATCGTCTAGCCAGAATACATGAAGATCGGTGTTGTAAGAAAATCCTTTTGGCAAAGTTCATAGAAAACAAACCTAAGGGTTGACACCCGGTGAAATGGATCGATTGTGTTGAAAATGACTTAAACATTCTAAAGGTCAAAAGACTTACAGAGAAGGTTAGGGCCCGCTCTAAATTGTCGAACCAATGAAAAGGCTTTCAGGTTTAATGCTTGTTTGTTTTTTATTAGTCCAAACGGGCTTTGTCTCTGAAGAACTGTTGTTTTCGTTTCAGCATTTTTCAGCATTTTCAGCAACATTAAATTTCAGTTCACTTTTCAAACTGCTGCCACCAAATATTGCAGCCTTGTATTATATTTAAAGAAATTAAATAATGAAGAATGTGCATAAATTTATGTATGTTTCTTGCATTGTGATGAAACGACGGTACCTAGAGCCATCGAATTTTGAATGACGTAATCCTGCTGCGAATATGGGCATCTGGGAGCCCAAATTTGAAATTTCGAATTTGTTTTATTATCGATTTCATATTTTGTAAAACTTTCACAAGTTTTTGATTAATAAACTCGAGGATTTCAAAGCGAGCAATGGCAACGTTGTAGAGAAAAGAAACATTTTTATCTCCAGCGCGGGAGAGTGTGTATAGGGAATTCTAAAGATTGCTCAGTTCAAAATCATTTTGTGATATTGTTCTTTAACTGAATTTTATGGCTTAAGTGCAAAGGACATGATATTTAATAAATAAAGGTAACACGCAAAACGTTAAAAAAATTCCCTTTGGGAGTAATGTAAAATCAATCTTTCAGACTTTTTTTCTTTCACTCAAAATCCTTTAAAAAACGTTTAATTTAATTTTTCTTACTCTTGCAACAGACTCAAAACTTATTAATTATTTATTAATATTATTAGCTAAAAGGGTGAATTTACCCAGAAGAGCTATTAATTTCGTTTTGGTATTTTGCCTTGATTCACTATAAAGGACGAATCACTTTATAAATTGATGCCACCAACTATTAGTGCCCTGTATTATATTTAATTAACTTAAATAATAAAGAATCTGTATAAATGTATGTATGTTTCTCGCATTGTGATAAAACAGCGGTACCTAGAGCTATCCAATTTTGAATAGCCTAATCTTCCACCGAAGAATAGGAACATATGGAAGCCCGAATTTGGAATTGTTTTATTATCGATTTCACATTTATAAAATCTTAAAGAATTTTTTATTAACAACTCAACGATTTCAAAGCGGGCAATGGCAACACTGTACGAAAAAAAACACTTTTATCTTCAGCGCGCGAGACTGTGTATCGGAAATTATAAAGATATCATCTTCTAAATGTTTTGTGATATTGCTGTTGATTTGAATTTTGTGGTTTAAGGGTGAAGAATATGATATGTAATAAATAAAGGTAACACACAAAACGTTAAAATGTTGGTAACACACAAAACGTAAAAGTCTCTTTGGGCGTAATATAAAATCTGAAAGCTTTTAGATTTTTTATTATTATTATTATTATTGTTTTCAAAAAAGCCATGAAATTTTTCTGTGAGCTTGTTAAAAATTCATTGGATCTTTTAAAGAATATATAGGGTTTTTTTAATATGTACTTTATCATTTCAAATGATTTTTTTCCTCGTTTCCTTTTCTTCATTCAATTTTTGAATTACGACTTAAAATGCATGAAAGGCTAAGAACATCATGCAAATGATCTTCACCCCTTCAACAACATTTCAGAAATACAAATATTAGCCACATCTCATATTAAAACGACAGCATTTTGAAGTGTCTGGTGTTGTAAGCGATTTCAGAAAAATTAACAAACACTGAGAAATTTAACATGCGCGGAAATGACCGTAAAAAACAATAAATTATGTACATAAAAATAGCTATCATTTTTAAAAATTCATATTCCGTAATTTATTCCTAGACTAGAATTCTCATGTCTGAAATAAGATAAATAATATATGAAAGAATATTTTTCAAAAGACAGCCATTTTCATGAAGGAAATATACTTTTCATAATGTTACTCTTTATTACGCTTTACTTTTTTCCTTATAAACTGATTACAGTTCCTCAGTGAGGAAAGATCTGTTAAGATATGCTTTAATATCCAGTAAATTAAGTTCCTTATAGACAGCAGACACACTTCTAGATGAAAATCCAATTCTTGCTTCAACAGACATATGCTAATCAATCCTTTTTAAAAATAGACGCTGAACGATTTTTGGCAAGCAGAATTGTTAAGCGTATTTTAGTTTTTCTTTCGTAATCCCCTCAAGCTTATTTCTTTGAGACAAACTACAGAAACGTTGAATGTTTGATGAAAGGCTGAAAAACTAATACTTGAAAAATTATTCCGACTGAAACTCATCTACAGAATTTCCAACTAGTAATAATTCTAAGACTCAACTTAAATCGCTATTTAGAAGCCTTCATTTAGTTCACTCATGGCGTTTCATTGCGAGTGGAATTTTGTCAGCGATTTATAACCTACATCCAGATAAACTGCACTGTTGATCAGTGACAATGCAATGAGATGAAGTGACATTTTCCAAAATTCCTTTCAGACTTTTTAATTTAATGTTTAAACGATTTCAGGGGCGTATCTTGTGAGGACTGAGTGTTCGGTGCATATTCTTGGAAAACATCTTCGTGACAGCTTAAAGTCGTGATCTTGAACAGGGAGCTGAATGCAGCTATGTTCTGTGGTAGAAAACTGTGGTTAAGTGGTAGAAGAACTGCACTTGAAAGGGATTTAAAATCCTCTTTTATTAAATCTTAATTATGTACAACCACTTCCCAACTCGGTTCTTTTATTAAACCACAATTATTTACAGCCACTTCCCAACTCGGGAGGGATACAGAAAATAACGACGCCAGTTGGGTCTAAATTGAACAATCAGATAATTTAAACTAAAACTAATTAGAAATTAAATCAGTCGTTGCTCACAGAGCTATAACGCGAGGTTGGCCTCTAAACTAAACGGTGCGTAGCAAGATTTAACTAATACTGACGCACTTCAATAAGCAATCACGTACAAGCGCTTTGGCTTAGAATTTAAATGCTAGCTAGTCAGGCGAACGTCGAACAGAGTGACCGTGGTCCGAGACTAAAAGCTCTCTCACACTGAGAGGGGCCTACCTCTCGCTTAAATATAACTTGGCTCCACTTCAAATTAGCATAAAGCTAAAAACGCGCGCTTCTTCTAACGGGAAGTTGAAAATGAGAACAGATAGAAAAGTATAAATTAAAATAAAACTTTGTTAGTTTAACTAAAACCTTACAATGTTTGTTTAATGGACAAACAAAGCATATTAGAATTCCCCATCGAACACAGCAAATTTACATCATCGAATATAGCACAGAAAACCCTTTTTAATGAAAGTTCTAACATAATTTTTGAATTTTCAGCGAATTTTTGAAAGTCGCTCTATTTTTTGTACTGTTTGACATTTATGATTTTAAAAATTTCAACGCCTTAAACCATATCGGATATAAAGTTTGCAAATTTTAACGGATTATGGAAATAATGTTTCGCCCTCGTTTAAAACGAGAACGATTTAAAAACGCATTAATTAAGCGACTTTTTAAATATTTTTTTAATGTGTTGCAGTCTGAAGCAGACGGAATTAAAAAGCGTTTTGAGTTTGCCACTTTGGATCACTTTATGACGTAGTTTGTCCTTTTGGCGTACTTAGTGACGAATTGGCGATTTTCGTTTTTCCTTTTCTCTTCAGTAAAATTCTGTATGTAACATTCTTCTTGCATACAACTTCCGAAAGTCGCAGATTCCCGGCGAATGGGCTGGCTACATGGCCACAGCCAATTCCCTTAGACAGTCTTCCTCTTAGGCAGCCAAAAGCTTTAAACATCGGAATTCAGTGTTCAAAGCGATTACTTCATTCCCTGATGACATTCAGCATTTTTCTTTATTTCATAATTTTCTTATATACGTCAATTTACTGCTTATGTTTTAAAAATGACTAAAGATTTCGTCATCGATAACGTGTAACTGAAAATAAAAAACAGAAAATAAAATACAACTAGAAGAAAGAAAAATATATTTAAAAAAATAAATTCTGAAAATCATTCAGATTTTATATTATGCCCAAAAGGGCGTTTTTTTAACGTTTTGTGTGTTACCTTTATTTATTAAATATCATGTTCTCTGCATTTAAATCATAAAATTGAACAGTAATATCGCAAAAGAATTTTAAAATGAGGATATGTTTAGAATTTCCGATAGACAATCTCGCGCGCTGGAGATAAAAATATTTTTTTTCTTTTTTCGTATAGAATTGCCATTGCTCTCTCTGAAATCGTTGAGCTTAATCATAAAAAATTCGTTAAAGTGTTACAAAGTACGAAATCGATAATAAAACAAATTTCAAATTTCAAATTAGGGTTTCCAGATGCCCATATCCGGTGGAAGATTACGTTATTCAAAATTGGATGGCTCTAAGGTACTGTTGTTTTATCCCAGTGCGAGAAACATATGTACATTTATGCAGATTCTTCATGATTTAATTTCTTTAAATATAATTCAGGGCTCTAACATTTGATGGCAACAATTTGAAAATTGATACGTCGTTTATAGTGATTCAACGCAAAATTCCAAAATAAAATTAATAGCCCTTTGGGATAAAAATATTTTATACGATAGCTATTTATTTAAAATGGATATGATACGTAATGCACTAAATGTAGAAAATAATTTATCATAGAATTTAACGATAATAACGAATTAAATAATTCTAATAACAGATTTACCTACAATTTTATATCGCGCATAATAAAAGTTAATCTTCTATTAATTTAATGGCATCGCCAAATGTATAAGCCATTATCATTTTTAGTTTATCATGAGCGCTCAACGCTTTTATTATTATTGGCGATATACAGTTGTAAATGAAATCTGTCAAATAGAATAATTTAATCTGTTATTTCCGTTAAACTATTCGATAAATTAGTTTTCTCATTTTAGGGCATTCATTATCAAATCCGTTTTAAACAAAAGCTTATTGTATAAAATCCATTTTCTATTCATTTTATTTTGTGTTTTTTAGTCTGAATTGCTCATTGTGAATAATTAAATTTTTAATTTGTTGAGAGGATCATACCGTGTTGTTTTCCTTGTGAATGAAATATTAAGCTCTAAGAAAAACAAGCATGGAGTCTAAGAAAGTAATTTCTAAATTAAACGCCGGAACAAGTTATTTTGATTCGATTACTTGATTCCCTAAATCTGCCATTTGTGAACTTTGGGCTTAAAAATAAATCAACATACGTATACTCAAATTTAGAAGCACTTCAGAGCTGTTGCCACTTATCTTGTAATTTAATGCACGATTTATTCGGTTTATGTTTAAGATATATTCAATTGTACACTGACGTTTTTAATTTACAACCCCAAAGATTCAAGCGAAGTTGTATTTTCCTTCCGTTTTCTCACAAAACATGTCTGTTTACACATTTGGAACTTTATACTGGCTTGCTCTTCTCTTACACATTATTTTACTTTAAGATACAGAAGTTAGAAACTGAAATAAAATTTCTCTTCGCATTTTTTTAAACGTGTCATAGCCTGGAGCGCAAATAAAAGAATATTTTGTGTAGAATAAAGTGTATTGGTGGTCAGTTTGTAGACGCATTAGGTTATTTCGAAACAGGAGACGTGAAAAATGAGCAATGCCCTCGCCGGGACGCGAACCTCGGACCTCTCCAATACGCGCCGAGTGTTCTGGCCATTACACCACGTAGGCATGCTAAGAAGATGGGAGAAATACCTTATATACGCCCCCTTTTAAAGGACGACTGGGGATTAAAGACCCCAATCGCCAAATCCCGGTGGTGGAGAATCATCATCCACAACATTTTCAGTTCGGGCGCCACTGTAGAGGGGTTAGGTATTTTTTGAAAGTAGGAGACGTGAAAAATGAGCAAATGCCCTCGCCGGGACTCGATCTTCGGACCTCTCAAATACACGCCGAGTGTGTTGGCCATTATACCACGAAGGCATGCTATGAAGGCGGGAGAAACACCTTATAAGTTCCCTTATAAACATAAATTTAGCAAATTCAATTAGATACAGTTATTTTTACTTTTTTGTGCTAAGTAACGGAAGTATTCTAATTGCAAAAAATGTCGGGTATTGCATTTCAACGGAAATATCCAATTTGACCGTTACCGAATCCATTTGGGCGATTTTTTTTGCGTGACATCTGTACGTACGGACAGAATAATGGATTTCTTTTTCCAAAACGAATTGTGAAAGGGGATTCAAAATGAACTTTTTGTGACTATACGTACGTATATACGTACTCTCATAAGTCAACCGCAGATAGACGTACATCGCTGAAATTTTGCGTATAAGATTGCTATACAACATCTGGTTGTGCACCTCCCTTTTTATTTCGATCGGCAGTACCAAACGTATATAGTATATACCCACCCACTCAGCCTGCTTAAAATTCTTACCCGGCTTTCATTTTCGAAATCGTTGATGATAGACATGTACATCTAGGTACAAAGCGTTTCAAATGACGAAAATATTCAGGTTTTGGCAATACTGAATTCTAAAAACAAATTTAATTTTGAACAAATAACGAAGTGTAACTTTTAATGCAGTCTCCCGGTTCTTATATTTGGGAAAGTTTTATGCTCGTTATGAAAAAAAAGCACAATAACTTTGATTCCCTTAAAATTAAAATCGAATTTGAAAATTTGCAATCTTTGATGTCATTTTCAACTTCCCTCGAGGGATCAGTTAATTACGTTAGAATAATTCGAGGAAATCAGTTTAAATGAAGTGCAGCAAAAAATGTGTATAATTTAATAAGTCGTACAAGGAAATCGTGTGATGCCCACATCATACTTTTCCTTATTTTCATGTAAATAAGTGAGCATTTACATCATAAATCATACAACTAAAATTTTAAATGCATGTTATAAGGAATTCCTTCTTTCCTTGCCTTCGTGGTGTATTGGGTCAGCACACTCGACGCGTAACCGAGAGGTCCGTGGTTCGATTCCCGGCGAAGGTGATGTTCACTTTTCCTCCCTCCTTCTTCCGAAATAACCTAATGACACTACACTGGCGCCCGAACTAAAAAGGTAGTGCATGATAATTCTCCACCACCAGGATTTGTCGATTAGGCCCCCCCCAAACCCCAGTCGCCCTTTAAAAGGAGGAGTATATGAGATATTTCACGCGCCTTCTTCGCATGCCTTCGTGGTGTAGTGGTCAGCACGCTCGACGCGTAATCAAGAGGTCCGTGGTTCAATTCCCGGTGAAGGCGTTGTTCATTTTTCATCACTCCTACTTCCGAAATAACCTTGTGAGGTATGACTTATTTAATTCTAAAGTTCTAACTTAGAACTCCACGAACACTAACAAGCGAATAATCGCTTAAGTGTGTGAACAAAACACGTAAGATTTAAGGAGGTTTACAACCCTTTATTTTTCAGTATATTTGCAATTAGTTCCTACTTGAAGCTTTACAGAAAGCCTCCACTCGGGCTTGAACTTAAATTAATAATAATTTATACTAAACTAGCTTAAGTAAGCTAATTGAAAGGTATAGCCGAAGCTATCAGAATCTAACTAGTTGGCCCCTAAGTATTAATTAAATCGGCGAAGCCAAGCAAGGGCCTAAGTTATGGCCGAGCGTAATAACTAAGAGAGAATTAGCCAAAGGCAAACGCGCGCTAGTCAGGGAATCAGACTCTCTCTCTCGAAGTCGGTGAAATATCGACTTAAATAGTACTGTTTCTCATTTGCATTATCTGCGTTTCTGAAATTACAATCTGGCAGGAAATTGTAAGTTGAAATTAGAATAAGATAGGAAAGATACAAAACTTAAAATAACTGTTAATAAACTTAAGCTAAACCTTACAACCTAATAACTCTACAATGCCATCAATACATCCCCTTAAACGGTAACAAGAACAACAATTATTTAAAATAAATCATAGTGAATGGAGAGTTTTTAATACTTGTTTGTGATAATGTAAAAATTTTCAGTAGTTAAAATTAGGTTAGACTGTGTCCTATACTACCGCTGATTAACGTGCATAACCTCTTTTTCCCAGCATATAATATATGATGGAGGAAGGTTTGACTGGTGGTCCACCGTATTGTTGCGTTATACGGGTTCGTGAATTTGCGAGTATCCGATGGAAGCACGATGCAGAACAATAAAAAGCACAATTTATTTACAAGAATCACTATTTACAGCACAGTTCCACAATTACCTTTAAAAGCTTCGAAAATCTACAATAAATACGCTGAAACAATCAGCAACACAGCTTCAGGCTGTAACTGTAAAGGTAGCTTCACGGCAACACTAAACTTATAATAAAACACCGTGGAACAATCACCAATACACTGTCAAGCTATACTGTAAAGATAGCTTCACGGCAAAGCACTATCTCGATTGCTTTCCGTTCACAGAACTCTCGCGTAGCAGCTATTCTCACAACTAATCACACTGCTCGCAACTTGCAACAACTAACTCCTCTCAGAAACGCAAGGGTTTAAATAGCTTTTCTTAAAGTTCCACACGTTTCGAGAAATATCTCGACAGGAAGTTATTCTAGAAGCTTCCCGATTGGACCATGGGATATCGCCAATTTGGTCGTCAAATGGGCGATAAAGTCGCCAATCTGGCAACCCTACCATACACTATTTTATGGCAACCCTAGTGTTATGCCGGAAAGCTTACATACAGGCGCAACCGCCGAATTTTTCGCAACAGTATCATAGGTGATAGGCTAACAGAGAACGTTTTATCTCAGTTTTTAAATGCGTGCAAACGATATTCAGAATTCTAAGATACCTTATTCAATGGAATTTTCTGACTGTTAGTCTTGCTTTTATGAAAATAATTTAATATTTCTTTCTAAATATAAAACATGCAAAACAACAACGCGCATTCAAGAATTAAAAATTTTCACATAAAATTTTAATGTAAATATGGCAATTGGATGTCATGGATCCTAACATTGAAATTCTTCAGTTTTTACTTCGTTTCATAACACAGAAATAATTTAAACAAGTAAATATAACGATTATTAACAATATTGAATCATTATTAACGGCGCTGCATTTTAACTTATTTTGAGTTCTGATTTCAGTCGTTAAGATGTAAGATCTTCTGTCTATGTCTTGTGTGAAATCTGGAGAGTAGTGACTGCACAGAAGAAGAGTTAAAACTACCTTTTATTACACTCTTTAAATTATTTACAATGCGTCAACTCGACGCTAACACACCACGCCTCTGCTTGAGCGGTAACTGAAACAGTAGAACTAAACTTAAAATTTGAAGATATTAACAAGTCGTAGAATTAAACTACAGAGCTCAGACAATCCTGTATCCTAACAGCGCATTGATGAGTTTAGTGACAGCAAAATAATAGCCCTTACGCCACGTGTAACCAGCAATAACTGCTAAGCCGAAGCTCGCGCTACAACAGGCACAGTTTTCCCAGACTCTCCAACTTTCCTTTCTAACACTCGATCCTTAAACTTTTTCTCCCACTGATAGAATTTGTATTAATTCACGCGCGCTACCAAATTTAAATATTCTGGCACTGACAATTAGGGGAATGAAAGCTTATAGGAGAGGAACTTAAAATTAAATTTAAATAGTTATTTAAAATAAATATAAATCCCTACAAAGTAATAGGAATTTCTCTTTATAATCTAAGATATAACATTTGCAAGAATCGAGGTATTTCGATTAAAAACAGAATTTTTACAGGAATAATATAAGCATGTCAGACTTAATTGCAAGACGCGCTCGAGTACACTGTGACATTCAGCGCTCCAAGGTCACGAGCATGCGGGGCAACTTCATTGTCTCAAAGT
>KK118197.1:36281-53502 GCA_000611955.2 Stegodyphus mimosarum | reverse complement strand
TACCTAGCGAGAATTCATCTATGTGAGTTGAAAATCAATACAATATTAGTCGGAAACTGCGTCCAGCTTACTGCCATCCTAGACTGGTAAATAAACTCCATCTGTAACGATTACCTAAAGAAAATGCAACTTATCTTGATTAAGCAGCATAAAGGCAGATTTCCTGATCAGATTTTAAGGCAGATTGCCTTTTTGTTTTTAAATCATGAAGAATATGTACGTATGTATGTAGGTATATATGCATGTATGTATGTATGCGTGTTATTGGCACTGTATGAAAACAGCGTTAATCGCAGCCACCAAAACTGTAAAACACATAGGTCTCCATCCGAACCTTGAAACCTAAATTTTGTATATCGAATTTTTTTTCCATATTTGTATGAATTTAAATGGTTTTTGATTAAGAAACTCAGCGATTTAAAAACGAACAGTGAAAACTCTGCTCGAAGTAAAACATTTTTATCTCTGCAGCGCCAGTCTGTTGACAAGATATTTATCTTTTAAATTTAATCAACAAACATGGCAATTTAAAAGAAATGCGTTGCCATTGCTTGAAGTAAAGTATTTTTATCTTTCACGTGTCAGAAGCTTGTTGCCATTCGGTACTACATAAGAAAATTAACTTTCAAAATTAACTCTGTCTTTTACTGATTAACAAAGTAAAAGATCAAAATTAAAATAATGTAGTTCTTTAACGTATTTTCATTTATTTTTCTTTTTTTACTTTTTAATCTGACATAATAAAATTGAATTTAATTTGTGATATACCTAATTGAAAACATTATTATTTTTATGAAATTACCATAGCTAGACACATTAAAATCATTAGAGATAAATTTCTTTTTTATAATTACCCGTCGCACCAGTGGCTACTTTTCTATAAATAATGTAAGCTAATTTACTTTGCTTGAAATTTTCTCCTTAGATATAACCCTCTAGGAATGATAAAATTAAGTCTGCGAAGTTTAAACTGAGCAAGTCGCGTCTTCAATCAAAATAAGTATTATACACTAATGTGAAAATTCTAACCTACAAATTCATTTTTCGACATACAGTAGTGTCTTCGTGTTCTTTTCGGGAGCATTCGCTATAGACCCTAGGTAAAAAGACTGCGTAGGATGCTCACAAATACACTCATGTCCATAAATTAAGGATAATACAAAGGAAGAGTTAGAAGCAAAACAAATTTGACATATTTGTAAAGCTTATTTATTAAACAAAAGGTAAAGAGAAAAAAAAGATGCTACATGTTGAATATTATTAAAAAAATTAGCTATTTTGTTTTCTCCCTGGAGCAAATTAAAAAAAAACCTATTTACAAAAAACCAATATTACATGGTTGGTATGATTGTTAATACATTGTATGCTTCCCAGACGATGCAATACAGTCCATGCTGAGTATCAAATTATCAATCTGATCTTGGGGGATACAACAACACTCAAAAAGCAATGCACTCCGAAGTTCCGGTAGAAATGTAGGAGGAAGTTGACGGGCTGCAACTCGTCGGCCAAGCATGTCCCACACGTGCTCTACTGGATTCCAGTCCGGTGAGAATGCTGGCCAGTCCATACGGGTGATATCCTCCGATTGAAGGCATTCGCTTACGATATTTGCACGGTGAGGACGGGCGTTGTCATCCATAAACACAAATTGTGCGCCCATGGCGCACCGAAACAAACGCACATGTTGTTCCAGAATGACGTCCCGATAGATTTGGCTTGCCATGGTTCCAACTTGAACATGCAGGTCAGTTCTGGAACCCAGAATAATTCCACCAAAAACGAGCACTCCTGTACCACCGTAACGGTGTCGTTCAATGATGTTTTCTTGGTGGTAACGGGTATCTGGAGCTCTCCATATGAAAGTCCGGCGAGAATCAGACTGCAAGCTAAACCTGGACTCGTCGGAAAACATCACACAAGCCGACTGTTGCGCTGCCCACAATGCATGCTCTTTACTCCAGGTTAACCGCAGGCGACAGTGAGTTGCAGTAAGTGGAACGCATCTGACAGGTCTACGAGCATATAGACTAATCTGCCCTAAGCGTCTGTACACGGTCTGCCTTGAAATTGTCGTACCAGTGGCCGAAGAGAGCTCACGAGACAGGTCTGAGGCTCTGCTCTGCCTGTTTCTTTTGGCAGTAACTGCCAAATACCGGTCCTCATTCGGCGTTGTAACTCTGGGACGACCTGTGCTGTAACGTCTACTCACAATACCATCATCTTGGAATCGTTGCCAAAGCCTGGAGATGACGCTCTAGGCAATTCCAAGTTCGTCTGATACTTACAGTTGGGTACGCCCACGTTCCAGATGGCCGATAATTCTACCACGTAAAAAATCATCCAAATGCGTCCTTTGTGTCATAACTATTCGGTTATTGCACTGAAATGCTTATAAAGTGCCTGCGAGCAATTTTACTTCTTTGTCTGCATTCCTTATATATCACTCTCTTACACTCTCGTCACTGTGACGTACCATCGGTGTCATCTGGTTACTTCCTGAAATTTGCATATGATTCTTGAAGATGTGTGTAGTGATTTTACAGGTGATAAATTTATTTTAGAGTTCGATTTCCGCGTGACTCCGAATTATCCTTAATTTATGGATATGAGTGTACGTGCACGTATTCTATGGGAGATTTAGTTATTCAAATTTTGATGGCTCTATGTACCGTCGTTTTATGACAATGCGACAAACATACATACATTCATGCAGATTCTTTATTATTTAATTTCTTCAAATATAATACAGGGCTCTAATATTTGGTGGCAACAATTGGAAAAGTGATTCGCCGTTTATAGTTAGTTATCAACGCAAAGTGCAAAAACGAAATTAATGCCATAAATGAAATTAACAAAGATACTTTGCATTTATGAGAACTTTAAATTTTCGCTTGCACTTCTTGAACATCAGATTTTATTATTTCTTGAAGTCAAGATATTTTTAATAGAAAAAATGAAATAGCAATTTTTGGTACTAACGTATAATCAACAACAGATGTAAAAAACAGTAGAATAAAAAATCAGAGCATGCAAGAATTCAGTATCCTAGGACAATGAAAATATGTAGAAACTTCTACTAGTGCATAAAATGTTTAAATCTTATTTATTTCTATCAAAGTGCTTCCAGCTAGCTATAAGTCTATAATTCATATATTTAAGGAAAGCATTTTAATAACTATTAGTTTTTGAACTTACAACCATACACACACATATACATATATATTATACATATCTATACCGAAAAAAATTCATAGATAAAAATTTAAAATCATTTGAGAATTTTCGCGCATTGTGCTGCTAAAAACTGATCAGTAAATATGTAAAGAAAAAAATTTAGAACAGTTTTTCTACAAAGACCAAAAATTTAAATTCAAATATATAAATTTCGAAAAAACTTATGTAAATGTAGAATTAAAATTCTGAAACTGTTTAAAGAATAATGTATATCCATATACGTATACACTCATTGCCATAAAAATTTGCGCACCAAGAAAGCGTTATCAGAATGAAACGAAATTTTACATATGTAAGTACTACTTTGATATAAGTAAGTGATTAGAAAATCAAAGGAAAAAGGATTATTTATTACAGAAAAAAGTACAACACATGAACTTAAGTTTTAGTACTCTATTGGACCACCTCTAGCGCGAATGCACGATGCGATACGAGCGGCCATTGAGGCATACAAGTTCTCTATGCTGTCCTGAGACATCTCGTTCCACACTCGCTGTAAATCCGCCTCTAGTTCGGCCATTCTCGTAGGCTGTCCAACTTGCCATCCAAAATGATCCCAAATATGTTGTATTGGTGACAAATCTGGGGATCGAGAAGGCCAGGTAAGGGTGTTAATGTGGCTGCGGCGGTAGTCTTGTGAGATTCGTGCTGTGTGTGGCCGAGCATTGTTTTGTTGAAAACAGGCTCTTGGGAGCCCTCTCATGAGTGGCAACACATGTGGCTGAAGGATGTCATGGACGTACCTCTGGCCTCTTATTGTGTCATGGATCATTATTAAGGGTGACCCTGAATCGTAAGCAATGGCACCCCATACCATCACACCAACTGTGGGAACGGTGTGTCGCTGTAAAGCGAAGACAGGATTGAGGCGTTCACCACGGGCCGCCACACACGAATACGATTGCCCTCACTGGCCAAATGGAATCTAGATTCGTCGTTGAAGACGACCTGGTTCCATTCCGTTAAAGTCCTATCCTGTCGTGCTCCCCACCACTCCAAACGGAGGCGTCGGTAGGTGGGTGTCATTGGCAACACACATAATGAGCGCCGTGATACCCGATTTCCTTCAACCAGGCGCCTTGGGATGGTTCGGAAAGACACAGGGGCTCGTACTGAAGCTGCTGCCTGTGTCCGGATAGCGGCCAATGAGGCAGTTGGCTCTACGCGGGCGTGACGTATGCTGTGACGGTCTTCTCGACGACTGGTCTGTCGAGGGCCTCGTCGCCGTGTAAAGGAAGTCTCTTCTGTCCCTTAATTCCAACACCTCCTCGCAGTAAAATCAGAACGACGACCTACCTGACGAGCTACTCGCCGAGCTGACCACCTAGCTTCCATCATCCCGATGATTCTTCCCCTCTCGAACTCTGACAGCTGCTGATATTGGCTTCGATGGTGGCGTAACGGCATGTCTACCTCAGCGTTTCCTTAGCAAAAGATTAAGTACATTTGAACAAGGTCTACTTACCTGTTT
Source organism: Stegodyphus mimosarum (assembly GCA_000611955.2). Lineage (NCBI taxonomy): Eukaryota > Metazoa > Arthropoda > Arachnida > Araneae > Eresidae > Stegodyphus > Stegodyphus mimosarum. Next base: position 48,794 of record KK118197.1, on the reverse strand, counting down.
GATACCTCAAGAAGAACAAAGTTCAACTTCGTCTAGTGGCATTACGCGATGCGCCATCACGCTGCATTTCTAATCATTTGCATATCTACCCGACATGTACCTTCATGCCAAGTTTCGTTACGATCCCACAATTATTTCTTGGTGCGAAAATTTTTATGGCAATGAGTGTATACAAGAATATGCATATAATGCTTATATGTATAAGTGATATAAGTATGTCTTATAATATATGTATGTATATATAAGAAACCCCTAACGCCCACTCTAAAAGCTTAAATCTCCCACTAGTGGGTGGTACGAACCTCTTTAACTATCCCTCGTTTATAGCATCCCAAAGTGTGTTCTGTTTCCTTTAAAAATTTCGGAAGATTTATTTTATTTGCAAGACTGAGAAGAAAAATAAGTTTTTTTTAACAACCCCCTTATCGGTTCATTGAACAAACATTTTTATTATTTGTTGCAGCAGTAAAAATAAACTCCTGAGTACCTTGATTACTGCAGTCATAAAATTATAATTCTTATTTTTCTAATATACGGACTTTCCACATTAAAATCCCCATTCTTTCTGTAAATAAAACAGTGATATGTTATGCAAAGAGCCAGAAAATAAATGTAGTAATTACGAAGTTAAGCCGAAATGCGTAGTTATTATGATCAATATTACATGGGTCCCTAGGGCAAGCATGATTAAGAACTCCTTCCTAATAACCGAATTCGAATTTGATTTACTTTTTCTCAGTAATTACATCTCTTAATTTGTTAACATGTGAGCGAACGCGAGTTCCGTAAGTATAATTCTTTATTGCTGAATTAGAATTTTACGAAAGCATTTATTTGTTTTAGCATTTGTATTAGATGTTTTATAATTTTCTGCATTGTGTAATTATTTCAAATAACTTAAATTGCGAGTATGCTATTTTTAAGTGTGGGTATTTGATGTATTAGTGTACGCAACATGTTATTTTAATTGTATTTGTGATAGAAGCTAAAAAGAGAAACTTATTCAAAGCAAAAATATAAATACCTATGTTTATAGAAGACTGTATTAGCCAAGGTATATAAAGTTTCAGCAGTGTTTGTCTGTGTTAACTTATAAGGTATTTCTCCTACTTTCTTAGCGTTGGTTCGTGGTGTAATGGTCAGCACGCTCGGCGCATATTCGAGAGGTCCGAGGTTGGAGTCCTGGTGACGGCATTGCTCATTTTTCATGACTCCTGCTTCAAAAAAATCTTAATGACTCTACAGTGGCGTCCGAACTAAAAAAGGGGGTGGATGATCTTTCTCCACTAGCAGGATTTAGCGATTGGGTCTCCTAATCCCCAGTTGCTCTTTATAAAGGGGGAGTATATAAGGTATTTCTCCCGCTTTCTTAGCGCGCCTTTGTGATGTAATGGTTAGCACACTCGGCGCGTATTCGAAAGGTCCAAGGTTCGAGTCCCGGCATGGGTACTGCTTATTTTCCATGACTCCTGCTTCAAAAAAAATCCTTATGACTCTACAAACTTACTTGGTCGTATATGCTTTTAAATAAATTCACTTACAATATTAGAAGAACAATAACGGGATGGAAAACTGTAAGAGGAATTCTCAAACATTTCAAGTGAAACGCATTGTGACGATTAGCATTTCAAAGCATTTAACATATTGTAAGGGCCTTTTGGTATACTGTTTAAAGGGGGTTGATTACTAGTTTAAAGGGGGCTGATTACTAGTCTGAAACGAAAGGAATGGGTTTAATTCCTTCGCAAAACGTAGCTGCATAACTGCTACGATTTTTTTCGTCTTCTCGATGTCGGTCATCCCTACAGTACGCCTCTCACAGCGTTCTCAGTAATGAGGTTGCTGTATGACAGATGGATTTAACTATTTTCGGCGAATGCTGTACAGTAGTTGTTGTTAAGTAGCAATAATCCGAGCACTAAATGCAATAACCAAAGGAAAACTGTTGCAGACAAGGAATGGAATCGGGTAATATTAATAAGCGATGCTCTTAGGGCAATATATACATCAAACTGCCAAAATATTACGACCATTGTCTTAATACAATCTTATTCCACATCTGGCACGCAAAAGAGCTGTTGTCCATCATGGCATGGATTCTATAAATCCTTGGTAAATGTGCATGGAAGGCCTAAATCAGATTTGCGTGCAATAACCCTATACCACGAAGAAGTGCTTGGTGAGCACTGACTGCCGATCTATGGTAATATAATGTAATATATCCATGGTACCTTAAATACGCACAGTAGGATTAATATTCTTGATTAAAAACTGGAATTCATCGATGTGTTTCACAAACCGCTGTAGCACAGATTCGGTCTGATGACAAGGAGCGTTATCCTTCCAAAAAGGTTCATTTTCATTGCGGAAGACAGAAATCACGAAAGCTTGTAAGACTTGAGACACGAGTAAGGAATCACAGCTGTCGTTGATGTGTTCCACTATAAACATTGGTCATAGGGGCGTCCGCAGGAACGTCTGCCAAAAAGTAGCATCTCCAGCACCCCCACTTACATCTTGCATTAAGCGGATTGATCAAATGTGCGCCTGGAAAACGTGCACACTAGCAAGAATTGCTGCGCTGTAAGGGAATTCTGAGTCATCCGATCAAACATTGTCGCATAATCCAATCACGATGTCCCTATCCCACTTGTAGTCTTAAACATCGATATTTTTGTGTGGAAAGAGGCACACAATGAAGACGTCTGCAGAGTCCCACAACATCCAATATTTTGTTTGCTGATATGACACTTGCATCTGGTTCTGTATTTTATTTTAGTTGTCAGTTTAGCTGCGGCAGCCGCATATTCGCTTTCATCAAAAGGAACAGTTTCCATATTCGCATTCGTTGATCAAGTGTGAATAATTTCTTTTTATGTTACTGATTTCAGTTCCCTTCTACTTTTTCGCAACTATTAACAATGGCAGCAAATGAACATGCAATGCATAGTGCCATTTCGGTGGTACGTGTTCCTAGCTCTTGGACTGGCCTTGAAAAGCGTCCCCTAAATTACAGACTTCTCTTCATGGACAACCAGTCAGAGCCTCGGCTGTTGAGTCAGACGTTAATTAACGTTGCCGAGCAACAGTTAAATAATATTCCACTCTCATCATATGCCATCGAAGACATTCCATATTTATCATATTACATCAAAGACAATATATGCCCTCAAAAACATCGCCTACACATCATTTTGTCTGATATGTCTGTCAATGAAGCAGTTTGTCATGTAGATATTTCTAGATAAATTTAGGGCTAATAATCTTGGAGATTTAAAAAAGCTGGCAACTAAAGTTGAGATAAAATTTAATTACACTAGTGTGATTTACTCATTAGCAACGTATCTGAGATTTTTATCAAAAATCTGTGACGTTGTAGAAATATTAGGTTATTCAGAAGAGCAGGAGAGATGAAAAATGACCAATGCCCTTTCCAGGACTCGAACCACGAACATCTCAAAAACTCGCCGAGCGTGCTGACCATTACACCACGAAGGCATGCTAAGAACGCGGGAGAAATATATTATAACGTTATGTTATATTACCATAAATTTTACCATTGTACTTAATGTAAGAGCTATATCTTCTACACGGCTTGCTTTATGGCTAGTTTTTAGAATACTGCCATTGGGGACAGGCTTAAGATCTTTAAATTATCTTTCAGATGTAATCGGTTTATAACTGCTCAATTTCAGTAATATACACAGTCCAGTCACATTAATGTGACCATCTGTCAAAAGCCAGAATAACCACCTTTCGCAGAGCGGACTGCTGCGAGACGTGCAGGAAGAGAGTCACATAGGTCCCTGAAGGTGTTCTCTGGGATGTTGAGCCATGCCGACTCTAATGCCGTGGCCAGCTGCGCTAGATTACGCGGTTGAGGATCCATGGCGCGAACAACTCGATCGAGATGGTCCCACAGATGCTCGATTGGGTTTAAGTCAGGTGAGTTTGCTGGCCAGGGGAGGATGGTAAACTCATCCTGGTGCTCTTCGAACCACGCACGTACACTGGCAGCTGTATGGCACCTCGCATTGTCCTTCTGGAAGATGCCATCATCCTGAGGAAAAACAATGCGCATGTAGGGGTGAACATGGTCCGCAAGGACAGATGCGTACTTGTATTGATCCATTGTGCCTTCCACAATGATCAGTGAACCTAGAGAATGCCAGGAAAACATTCCCCAGACCATAATGCTCCCGCCTCCAGCTTGGACCGTTCCGGCAATGGTTGCAGGGTGGTTCCTTTCAGAGGTTTCACGCCTTATACGCCAACGTCCATCTGTCCGATGGAGCATAAAACGCGATTCATCCGAAAACGCAACCTGTCGCCACTCAGTGGACGTCCAGCTGCTGTACTGGCGTGCAAATTCTAGCCTTCGCCGTCGATGAACAGCAGTCAGCATAGGTGCACGAACCAGGCGTCTGCTTCGGAGGCCCAGACGCAGCAATGTTCGCTGAATAGTACTTTGGGAGACACTTTTGGTAGCCCCTTGGTTCATTTTGGTGGTCAGTTGCTCAACGGTAGCCCGTCTATCTGCCCGAACGCATCTCCGCAACCGTCGTTCGCCTCTGTCATCTATGGCCCGTGGTGCACCACATTTGCCACGTCGCTGATTTTGGACAGTCCCATTTTGCCATGCACGGTACACTTTTACCACGGCGGCACGCGAACAGTTCACAAACTCAGCCGTTTCGGAAATGCTTCCACCCTTGGCCCGAAAGCCAATGATCATGCCCTTTTGGAAGTCGGATAAATCGCTTCGTTTCTGCATTACGCCAACGATTGAAATGTTTTCCGAAGCCCTCACACACCCTTTATATACGCTCAACTGCACTGTGCTGCCACCTGCCTTCTGTGATTGGTTATTTAACTCTGACATGGAAAGTACGTGGTGGTCACATTAATGTGACTGGACTGTGTAAATGCAGGCTGGTGCAGAACTCACGCACGTTAAAATTGCAAAAATGAACAGAATAAAGGACTCTTTTTTTAAGGATAGATTGTAAAATGTATTTCAAATGGATTGGCAAGAGTTTTTTTTTCACCGCGTCTGTACGTACATAGATACGTGTGTATCTCTCAAAACTCAAAAATGATTAGCTATAGAACTTTGAAATTTTATATGTTATTGTTGCTAATCCCCTTGAGGCAGGAAAGCCTACACTAAGTCTAAGAGACCTTGCCGCACAAGTAAGTCACTAACGTCATCCTGCTCAGCCAACAGCCGTCTCAGGAGACGCCTATACAATCCAGTAGGTGAGCGGGACATGTAGGGAGGGAACAGCCACACGAGGAAAAGGTCCTTTCCCCCCGTTTAATTTTATATATAAGACTGCTGTAACCTCTAGCTGTGCACCTTCCTTTTTTTGGTTGCAATTCGCCGCACAAAAATGTATATAAATAAATATATTACCACTGTGTTATCCATTTCGGTGACATCAGTTTTTACTTCTTTGTACAAACAAAGGAAGTACTGTCATCGCGAAAAATTTTGGGTATCATATTTCAACGAAAATATCCATTTTGCTTTTTCTCGAATCCATTTGAAAGATGTATTTGCATGACATCGAACAGTCGGCAGAATAAAGGGCTCTTTTTTCCGAAACGGATTCTAAAATGGGCTTAAAACTAATTTAGAAGATAATTTTTTCGTGACTTCTATACGTACGTATGTATGTACGTATGCATGTACGTATGCATATGCCCTTATTGGTTGCAATCGGACGCAGAAACACAACACACACACATATGTATATATGTAAAAATACGATGGCTTTGCTCTTTGCGAACTAGCAACCTTTAATTAACTTTCTGCAATTCAGGATCTTCCCCTAGACAAGTACCTTCTGGAACATTCGCGCCTATTACATAACCTCCTCATATAAATGCTGCGTCATAAGTTTTCCTATACAGATGCCTTCTCGCCTTCGTCCTGCTAACGCCTTCGCTATGCTCCTCTTTCTTTGTTAGAACGTTATGACGTATTAAAGTTTAAAGTCAGTCGTATCTAATAGTTCAATTACTGAATAAGTTATTTTAGTAACTTCATCTGGGAAAAATCATCTGTTCTAAATTAAAATAAAGATGTGCTATTAAAAGTGAAAGTCCTGAGTCGTATTTTTTCTCCGTGGTTCAATCAGCCCAGGTTCGTCAACCATCTGCCAAAACGTGTAATGGAATAGCCTCACCATTCACGCACGATGTGTTGGAATAACTGAAATATTACATATGTATATATATATATAGATAGATACCCATTGTGTTACCCGACTCGGTGAGCTCAGCTTTTTTATTCTTAAAGGTTGGCAAAATTTGCTATTTTTGCTTCAAATGTGATTCAGTTATATTGTTACTATGTTCCTGTTGAGGTTTTTATGCATTTAGTTAATCTGTATGCAGTTAGTTGTAGAATTATGACCAGTTTAAAACTTTAAGTGGTACTAAGCCTAACAAGGCCGTTATTTGTTTGCATATGAAACTCTTAGTAAAACAGTGAATTATATCAGTTTGTGTACCAACTTCAGTGTCTTTTTGTTGAGGGGGACAAAATGTAAACTTTCAATTTTGTGCACCGAAAAACCTCTCTTCCTGCCCGCTGGTCAAATTGCTTCTTTTTTCGTAGAAACAATTTTGATTGCAATTTTTTTTAATTGTTTTTAACTGTATTTGATGTTTTACGTTAGTCCGTATTTTACAATTTTTAATGAAGTTGTTTAGAGGAATAAGAAATATGTCTGTAATGAAATTTTTGGAAATAAGTTTAAATACAATGCAACACAAATTGCGTATAATTAATAGGCGATATATGTAAGTCATGTGATATCCATTTCAGATATTTTGACTAAGCATTTAACTTCTGCGCGGGGCACTACACCTTCCACTACTTTCATTATAATAGCAAAACGTCGAGTAATTTAGCTTTGGTTTCAATAAATGTACAAACCAATAAATCCTTTCTAAATATTTACTTCAGTTTTTAATAATAATTTTAATGCATTTTTGTTTATATGAATCATATCAAATAATGAAGAAAATTATGAATAAGATCTGCGCTCAGTGCTTTTAAATAGCCTAGTTTGTTAATTAGTACAAGACGGATTAAATTTGAGAGAGAAAATGTGTTAAATGGCAACGCACGGGCGCGTCAAGCAGTGGCGGCTCGTAATAAGCACTGTGGAACTGCAGCACCCCCTGTTTCCACTTATTATTATTTTTAATATTTAATATAATGATCCCTTTTTTCTTTAATTCTTTCTTTATACTTCTACAATATATAATCCTTAAACTTAATGTCAGTAGCCATCCTCCAGTTTATGAAAAAGGTACGAAAGTTTTTGTATGGAACTGCGCTTCACAAGGCTGTTCTGCGCAAGCGCGCACTCGAGCCAGGGAGATAAAACAGCACTGTCGCTCTTGCAGTGCCGAAATTCTGGAAACGTGATTATTTCTTCCTCCGCGCGTGTGGTATTTGGCTGTTCTGCGCATGCGCTCTTAGGAAGCAGCGTACGAGGCTGAGAGGGAGAGAGCACTGTCGCTTTTGCAGTGCCGAATCTGGAGTGTCGTTGGGAGCTGGTTCTTTTTTTTTACTCCGCGTGTGCTGTGTTTAAAAATCATACACCATATTCTTGGTTAGATTATTTTTCAGCTATTCTATTTGATTCATTTTTTTTCGGTTCTTTTATTTTACAGAAAACTTTAACCATGTCCTTGCATCCTCAAGTAATAAATTCTGTGACTGTAAGTGAACTTCAAGAGCTTTCGTTTTCATGCGCTTGCAATGCTTTCAATATAGAAAAATTTCCTCAGTTGTCATCCAGAGATCAAGGAGAAAATTATTGATCTCTTCGCGCAAATTAAAACAAGAAGAATGGATTTCATTTTTAAATGAATAGGTAAAGCTTGAACTGTAACAATTTAAGTTAAAGTAATTAAGAAATGTTTAATTTTTCTTTTGTAAAATTTCATGGAAGTTTCAAAATAAATTTTCTTTTTATGCATGTTTGTTTCTCTTTATACAGGTTTAAAACAAAGGTTAAATTTTTTTGGAACAGCACCCCCACTAATTTTAGCTACGAGCCGCCGCTGGCGTCAAGTATAGTTTCTGTTTTATTTAGAACAGTGAGGACAGACATAAATTCTTTTGCTCATCATATTGCGCACACATTCTATCCGAACTATTTAATATAAAATGAAATACACATTGCCTCCTGTAACTTCTTTCAAAGTTCTGACGTCTTATAAAGAAAGAAGATATAAAGGGAAATAAAATAAGAAATATTTAAGAGTTTTTTATAGAATAATTCACTATGAATATATGTTCCTCATTTACGAGAGTTATCTTTGCAAAAACAAATACCTAAACTGACTTCTTAATGGCTAATGTCAGAATTCATTACAGCATACCATAACATCAGACCATGTTACAGAGTGCACGCTCCTAGTTTCTAACGTCCGCGCACTGACTCAGGAGCTATTAGTTGATGACAATCAGAGTTAACATCTCTATAACATATCTGAAATAACTTAGATGAAGAATAATAAATATAAATAGCTGTTTGTTGAATCTTAGTCAACACCATTTTCTGTAAAAGTGTACATTTGATGTTTGAATGAAAATGGAGCTTAATAATTCTTCATTATAGTGCGCTTTATGATACCTAATAGACAAATGTTATTGAAGTGGATTTTCTGATTTGATAACAGACTTTCAGTTTTTCACTCAGTCTTACCATTGCGTTTTTAATATTAAAATTTCAGCAGCCGTTTTTAATAATGCACTTCAAAAATATGTTATTCAAAAAGAAAGAGCAGATTGCAAACATGTATTTCTTCCAAACTACAAAAGATTGAAACATGATTCTAACGTGTGAAAAGTGTAATTATTAGTACGGGTAAAAGTTCCAATAATGTCCGCATTGGCGCTGCTGTTTGTTCTGTTGTTATTTGTCGCTTGGAGTCTATAGAAAGCCACATCGCGAGCAAGCAAAGAACTTAAAATTCCTCAACCAACGGTATGGCGAGTTCTAAAACATCGTCTGCACATGAAGCTATACAAACTGCAGCTATTGCAGGCATTGCATCCTGACGACCACAACAAAAGGTACGGATTTTGCAGTAGCATGTTAGATGATATGGAAGAAGACAATTTTGCCGAACGATTAATTTTTTCCGATGAATCCACTTTTCATCTTTCACACACGGTGCTCATATTGAATGCATACCATAATCGTAAACTTTTCTCTATCCATTAACGTTAGAATCATGTTTCTATCTTTTGTAGTTTGGAAGAAATAAATGTTTGAAATCTGCTCTTCCTTTTTGAATAACCCTGTATGTAAATAAGATACGTTATAATGACCTAAGAGATCGCATGACCTTATATATAGCTAACGTAAACAAACAATGCAGATGACCTCAGAGAATAGCAATATTAGCAGAATCTCCTATTCTGCTAAGTTTCAAATATAAAAAAATATGTCTACTGTAGTAGTAATAATTAGGCTTAGCCACACTTGAAAATCTTTTAAGTTGTTGATAAATCCACAACTATTGCATGCAGGTTAACTAAAGGCATAAAACCCTCAACCGGAAGATAAGAACAACATAATTCAATCATTTTAGAGCAAAAAATGCACAATTTACAAACATATAAGAATAAAGCAACTGAGCTCCCTCAGCCGAGTAACAGAGTGGATATATATATATATTTACATATATTTATATACTTTTGGTATGGCCGATAGCAACCAAAATAGGACTTGCACATCTACATATTATAGCAATCCTATATGCAAAATTTCAGCGTTCTGAGGCTACTCGTTTTTGAGTTATGCGAGATACACACATACATACGTACGTACCAACATACGTACGTACAGACAGTACGAAAAACACTCTTCAGAATCCGTTTTAATCAGTTTTATATTTTTGGGGGGAAAAAGAGTCCCCAAAAATGATTACAAAATTTGCAGATTAAAAATTACAGATTAAAAAGATCTGTCCTTACTTACGGATGTCACACAGAAACATCGTTAAATTGCATTTGATAGCGGTCAAAATGGATATTTTTTTTTAAATATGGTACCCCAAAATTTTAATTGGTACCCCAATTACAATACTTCCTTTTTACTTCGTACAAGGAAGTAAAAAAGGAAAGGAAAATAGGTTGTTATATACTAAGAAGTTCGTCAAGTGAATTATTCTTGGCGCAAACTGAAAGAAGTGCGCCAAGATAAGTTTTTAAATTTCTCCATAAATTTCTCACTAAAAATTACAACATTTAATATCTAGGCATAAGTCGTAGACTGGATGTATGGAAAGAAATTGGCGTTTTATTTCAGAAAAAGTCCGATTTTGTGTCAAAATACTTATGTTAGAACAATGCTATATATAAGTCGAATACATCTTCTAAGTCGCGGCATCGAGGTATCAAAACCGCAATTTGAATTTCGTCAATCGGTCCAGTAGAACGGGAGATACAGAACTGTCCCCCCCTTTTTTTCCCCGCAGTGTACATTACACATGGAGAAACACGAAAACTAGCCATGCGCCAAGCGAATCCAGATGGGTTTGGAATCCGAGATGCTAATTTCAGCAGTCTTTAGCCGCTCGGCCACAGATGGAGGACAGGTATGTTGAGTTAAAAATTCTTAGTGCTTCAGAAGACAAGAGAAGAATATTAGGAAAACGTTCCAAAAAGAAAGAAAGAAACTTAGAAAATTTTATAGGACATATTTAATGAGTTTGTAGAAATTGCTTCAGCTAGGAAAAAACATTTTTCAAAATTTTTTAAAATGTCCAAAATGCATAGGTTTTACAATCATCAAATATTGTTTGAAAGCTTTAGAAAATTAGTCTGACGTATATTAAAAATAGTCTTAAATTGGAATCATCCATCGTTTTATGGGATGTAAAGCGAAAAATAGTATCGTAAAAATCATATTGTTACGGATTTCATATTTATTTGGCTATTTATTTAGAATTGTAATTAAAATTGCTTTATTTTCCCGTGCAACGCAGACGATTTTTGAAAAGAAAGCTACGTCAGAAAAATAAAAATAAAAGAACGCGTGCATTTAATATTTAATAAATAAATATTCTCATAATTACTGTTGCCATCCAGAAAAATCGAGATTGTTCTAGTGATAATTAAAAAGCTAATAAAAGCCGAATTGAAGCACCTCATCTCAGTTGTTGTTGTAGTTGTTAAAGCGAACTGCTGTTTGTTTACTTTATGCTGTAGCGATTTCGCTGTGGGATAGAATTAGTTTATCTGTTTTGAATTGAGTTTTGCTAAACGTTTAAGATAATTGTTACATTGTGCGAATATCTCTGAAGAAATATTTCAGCATTTTGGTTTATTTCTTCAGGAAAGAATAAATTTTTGTTAACATTTTAACGACTTGTGCATTCAATCCATAACGAACCCGTACGCACGCAACAATATGCACACACGTTTGATTGGAAAATAATACAGATTTTACTGGGCATAAAATGATTTTTTAGGCTTTGGTATTCTCATTTATTCTACCGGGATGCATGATTTTTATGCATTATCGCAAAATATTTTCTACTAGCCGCTGCGCGGCCAGCCTTCGTCTGGCTTTTAAGTGTACCGGAAAAATGCCGAAAGAGAACACCAAACATTAAATTTGAAAACTGCACAGAATTTTACTCTGCAGAACAATTTTATCGAAAAAGAAACAAACAACAGCGGAAAAAAAATTCAGTTAAAAATGCATTACCTATAAAAAGCATACAATGAAATAAGCAATATCCCTTAATACAAATATTAATTATCCTAATAAATAAATTAACCAACTTCCCGCTGCCTTCTCTAGACAAACGTCCAGTATCCAAGAGAAACATTAAGTTTAAAAACTGCACAGAATTATCGCCCTCATTTTTCCGGTTGGCAATAGTTCTGATATCAGCAACAATGGCTGCGTGCCATTGTTGTTCATATAATGAGAGAAAATCATCAATTTGATACTATTTCATTAAAACTCATTCGAATTTTAAAAATCGATGTGCACTGGCTCTTGTCTAGATGCATCCTGTTTACCAGATTTCATAGGATGGGTCTATTAGCTTACGCGCAGTACGAATGAAAGGGCATCTACACACACAGAAAGACCCGTCCTTTTAATATAGATATATACATTAATTAAACAATTTACCTTTGCAAAAAGAAACAATCTTTCAATTTCTTAAACTGTTCAATAGAGTGAAATCTCGTTTTGCTAGAGCCCATTATGTCTTAAAATGACGCGATTTCGTCAGAAAACATAAATAATAATAAAAAAAATCTAATTCGAGTTTCGAACTTGCTTCGAGGTGCACTGGCTCATGCAAAAAAATCATGCAAAACTTTTCAATATCTTACAAACAGTGAAATAAGCACAAAATAACATGAAAGAAACTCAAAAAACAAAACATTTCGCGCAGAATTTTACTCTGCAGAACAACTTTATAAATAAAGAAATCAATAAAAATGAATTATATATATAA
>KK118197.1:0-28247 GCA_000611955.2 Stegodyphus mimosarum | reverse complement strand
AAAAACCAACACTAAATTGAATAAGCATAAAACTAATAAGCACTAAATTGAAAAGTGATACGCCGTTTCTTGTGAAACAACGCAAAACGCCCAAACGAAAGTAATAGTCCTTCGGGACTAAATCCCTTTGGACTAAAAATTCTTTTTTTTAAAGGTTTTTAAAAACTTTCCTCTAATTTATCTAATTATCAGCAATTATCTCGCTACTTTCATCCTTAAGTATAATTTAAACACGGTTATTCTACTTACGTTTTGTCAAAGTAGGTTAATATCCTTTGATACCACATTTTAGATTGTAAATATTGTTGCGTTTTACGGGTTCGTGGATTTGAGAGTATCCGATGAAAACACGATGCAGAACAATAAAAAGCACAATTTATTTACAGGAATCACTATTTACAGCACAGTTCCAAAATTACCTTTAAAAGCATCGAAAATCTACAATATATACGCCGAAACAATCAGCAACACAGCTTCAGGCTGTAACTGTAAAGGTAGCTTCACGGCAACACTAAACTTATAATAAACGCCGTGGAACAATCACCAATACACTGTCAAGCTATACTGTAAAGGTAGCTTCACGGCAAAGCACTATCTCGATCGCTTTCCGTTCACAAAACTCTCGCGTAGCTTAGCACTCACATTAAGCAACTATTCTCACACTGCTCACAACTAATCACACTACTAATCACACTCTTCACAATCTGCTTGCTCTCAGAAACGCAAGGGTTTATATAGCTTTTCTTTAAGTTCCACAAGTTTTAGAAATATCTCGACAGGAAGTTATTCTAGAAGCTTCCCGATTGGACCATGGGATATCGCCGATTTGGTCGCCAAATGGGCGATAAAGTCGCCAATCTGGCAACCCTACCATACACTATTTTATGGCAACCCTAGTGCTATGCCGGAAAGCTTACATACAGGCGCAACCGCCGAATTTTTCGCAACAATATTATAAAACTGTATAACAGCCTCCAAAGTTCCTCAATTTCTGTTTAATGGGAGTTTTAAGGCTCCTGTAAATAACCTTTCCTATCAACTGGAGTAGGTATGCAAGAAAACCAATATCGCAAACTAATAACATTCCAGTTAAGATAAAATGGAAGAGTTATAAAATTTAAACCCTAGTTTCAAAGTGCTTCCCGATGTGTTTTTATCTTAAGACAGCGAAAGCATTTTAATTAAATGAATCTTTATATGAGGAGTTTATTAGGCCGCCAAAGACTTATAAGGTATTTCTCTTGCCTTCTGCGGATGTCTTCGTGGTGTTTTGGTCAGCACGCTCGCCGCGTAACAGAGAGGTCCGTGGCTCGATTCCCGGCGAAGGCGTTGTTTATTTTTCACAACTCATGCTTCCTCTACAAACTGTTTTATATACAGAGGCTGTTCGCACATTTTTTAGACAATTTTGGTAAGAGGTAATAAAAAATCGTTTGCTGAAAAAGAAGTAATTGCAATTTTACTATGTTTTTAAAAGTCAAAATTATCGTCTGTGGCTTAAAAGTTTTGTTATTATTCAAAATGGCGAATTTAACAAAGCAGTGGTTCGAAGGCTACATTGACGCTCTTTCCGAAGAGAAATATGCATACTCCGTTATCCAAAAACGATGTGAGAGTCGCGGAATTATGATAGCTAAAGCGTCAAATTGAAGCCTCAAGTGGCACAAAAATTCCAAACAAGTATCCAAGGAAAAAACGGACATCTTCGACTATTACAAAGGTACGCTGTTTAATGTTAAAAGAAAATCCCCCTAGTCAAAGGACAGTTGCAAAATCATTAAAATGCTCCGTGTTCACTGTAAACAAAATGATAAAATGTTGATTTAAATCTTAAGAAAGCGAAAAAACGCAATGTGCATCGTCTTCTTCCAAAGCATATCTCTCAACGCAGGACAGGCTGCAGAATTCTATATGAGAAACACTTATCCAAAAAAAAAATGGAAAACATGGTTCAAAGAATCGAAAAAACGTTTTTCTAAGGGATTCATGATTGTTGCTGGTTTTTCTTATAATGGCAAGTTAAAAATAAAGAGAGTGCAAAAAAATGTCAAGATTAACTCCATATACTATCAGTAACATATTTTATCGCCACTTTTTCTGAATGAAATACCATCGCTTTACCCACTGTGCCATCCATCTGTGAGATTCCATCAGGACAAAGCTAGCAGTCGCACATCAAAATCCACTGTAAATTTTCTAAAAGAAATGGAACAAAAAACTGGTATCAAGGCCATACCCTTCACTGATATCCCTACTAAACCTCCCGATGTGTCACCTATGGATTTTTGTGCTTTCGGGCTTTTAAAAGCTGCATTATCCAAACGTTGTCCCGAAACTCTAACAGGACTCTGAAAAGCTTTTCGGGAGGAATGGGATAGAATACCTCTACTGACACTTCAAAAGACATTATTATCCTGGAAATTGCGGTGTCGAAAGATAGTTCAGAAAAATGGATATCAAATAGAAGATTTAAAACACAAGAATTTTATGTAATTTAGTTTTGTGAATACAATATACATCGTCTAAAAAATGTGCGAACAGCCTTTGTAATTGATGCAGGTGTAAATTCGGATTTGCTGTCTATCGAAACATTATATACACCTATAATATTCCGATGAGAAGAACATTTGAACGTGTAATATGGGTTTTTTCTTGCGCAGTCAAAATGGTAGGAAAAGATGTTGATATGGCAGCTTCGTAAGTAAAATTTTAAAACAAATAAATAAGTAATAAAACAATAAAACATTTTTATATAATAAGTTTTATTGAAATTTCACAAAAATTAGTAAGCGAAAAGAAGGCAAATAAATTTATCGTACAGATTAATATGAACGAGAGGTTAAATTTATCGAATTACTTCTAAAGAGTTCGTAATTTTTAACCACTTCACCGACTTATAAACTCAAATATCTGCTACCTTCGTTTCCTACCTTCTTTCCAGATTGATAACAATATTTGCTGTTAATACGAAACACTGATTTCATAGAATTTTATTAGAGATATATTTCTCATTCAATTAATTTTGTTCTTACTTCGCGACTAGGAAAAACTACATAAAAACTCAAAATATTTTCAATAAGATTGAAAGATATAGAAAAACATAAAACACCAAGTAAAATTAAAACAATTTAAAAAAAATTAAAATTAAAATTACAGTTTCTACGCAAAAGCGATATGGCTCCTATAGTAAAAAATTTAGACTTAGCCATACTTAAACAAATTTTGAATTGCTGATAATTCTACAACTGTTGCATGCAGATTACCTAAAGGCATAAAAACCTTAACCAGAAGATAAGACAAACATAATTCAATCATTTTCAAAGCAACAAACGATTAAACGACAATTTACCAACATATAAAAATAAAAATGCTGAGTTCACTGAGCCGAGTAACAGAGTGGGTATATATATTTATACGTCTATACTGAACGTACGACATGTTTTTTCGTGGTATATGTGTGTACCATTTTAAATCAGTTTTATAATTCGTTTGGGGGGAAAAGTGTCCTTTATTCTGTCCTTAAGTACATATGTCACGCAAAAGCCTCGTTAAATTGCATTCAATAGCAGTCAAAATGGATATTTTCGTTGTAAATATGGTACCCGGAATTTCTTGTAATTACAATACTTCTTTTAATTCGTACAAGGAAGTAAAAAGATAAAACAAATTTGTTTGAATTTACTTATTTACAATTTATCTAAAAGAAGTTTATTCTAAAAAAATACGAAAACATATAAATTAATTCACTATTCTGCTAATTTGCAAATGCAAACAAATGTGGCTGCTATAGTAAAAAATTTAGACTTTTAGCCATACTTAAACAACTTTTGAATTGTTGCTAATTCTACAACTATTGCATGCAGGTTACCTAACGGAATAAAATCCTTAACCAGAAAGTAAGGCAAACATAATTCGATCATTTTCAAAGCAAAAAATGCGCAATTTACCAACATATAAGAATAAAAATACTGAGCTCACTGAGCCGAGTAACAGAGTGGGTATATACTCGTATATCATACTGTACGCACGACATGTTTTTTTTTGTGGCGTCTGTGTGTACCATTTTGAATCAGTTTTATAATTTGTTTGGGGGGAAAAGTGTCCTTCGTTCTGTCCTTACGTACATATGTTACACAAAAAACATCGTTTAAATTGCATTGAGTAGCGGTCAAAATGGATATTTTCGTTGTAATTGTGGTACCGGAATATTTTGTGATTACAATACTTCCTTTAATTGGTACAAGGAAGTAAAAAGAGAAAACAAATTTCTTTCAACTTACTTGTTTTGCAATTTATCTAAAAGAAGCTTTTTCTAAAAAAAATACGAAAACATATAAATAATTAAGAAAAATGGGACGAATAATAACTTTTAAGTACGAAAAGCAAAAGTTAAAAAATTTGTATTCCAGTTAAAGGGGGGGAGAGCAATCAATAAAACCTATTCACACATTGTGAAAAAACGGAACTCGCTCTCTGTGCCTATACTTTATGAATTGCTCTCATTAAAGGATTTATCCCTCTTTTTTCTGTTTATATCGAGAAAAATATGTTTTATATTTATATGTTATTAGGAAAAGAACGGAGTTTCGCCTTGCTCTATAATATCTGAAATTGCTGATGCGTAGGAATTTTCCAAGCTAATTAGGAATAGGTTACCAGCTTCCACTAGTCCGTTAATTTAACGTAGGGTGTGTAATAAATCCCTCTAAATAACTTCCTAAAGTATATTCAATGGCTATTTATTATATGGCTATTCAACGCGGGCATCACATTTCAACATAAATATCCAATTTGACCGCTCTGTAATCCTATTTCGTTTGCTCAATAGGATTGCACATATTCTAGGCCTCCTAGATTGTAGGGCTTGATTTAAATTGAGGAGAATAAACGAAACCGGCATGGTCTTATAGTAGAGGGAAAATGTCTTTGCTATCTGCTTGCTTTTAAGTGTAAAGTCGCTGATCAGAGTAAGTGTATCTTCCTACATGCACTGTCTACTTTAACCTTTATAGTATTGTTGCGAAATGCCTAGTTGTGGTAAGATAGCTTTCCCGGAAAGCGGACTTAGGGTTGACAGAATGTGGGAGGGAAAGGTAGGGTTGTAAAGACATGTTATTTCGAAGCAGTAGACGTGAAAAAGGAGCAATGCCCTCGCCGGGACTCGAGCCACGGACCTCCCGAATACGCGCCGAGCGTGCTGACCACTGCACCACGAAGGCATGCGAAGAAGGCGGGAGGCATACCTTACATACTTCCCCTTTTAAAGGGCGACTGGGGATTAAGGGACATCCACCACCTTTTTGTTCGGGCGTCACTTGTAAGATCTGTCTGTGTTATTCCACATAAGCTAAATTAGATCCTACATTGCACCTGGCGAATTCTCGCACAGGAGTGAATTAATTACCACCACAGAAGAAGGGTGAAAAGTAACCCCTTTATTAATTCAAATTCGAATAGAAAGCCACGATCTTTGTGCTTTGCAAAAACACTGTCAACGTGCGGTGAAACTTAAACGTAGGATATGAATCAATTTAAAAGTCTAAATGGAATAGTGCTGGATTAGAACGTTAAGTACGGCTAACTTAGGTTGACGCACAAACCTAACCGGCGCGCCGATTTTTGGAAATGGCCAAAGGGGCGTAACAACGAGATAGCAACGAAACGTGCGCTGGCTAGCAAAAACATGCTCTAAATACACTCAAAGATTCACCAGTTTAAATACTCACTTCACTTAACTTTAAAATTTACGTCCTGGCGAGAAAATGCGAGGGGAACTTGAGGAGTTCAAGAAAGGTATCAAACTTAAAATACATTTGCTGACCACTGCACCACGAAGGCATGCGCAGAAGGCGGGAGGCATACCTTATATACTCCCCCTTTTAAAGGGCGACTGGGGATTAGGAGACCCAATCGCCAAATCCTGGCGAAAGAGAATCATTATCCACTACCTTTTGTTAGTTCGGGCGGCAGTGTAGAGTATTAGATATTTTGGAAGTAGGAGAGATGAAAAATGAGCAATGCCCTCCCAGGAAATCGAACCACTGACCTCTGGAATACGCGCTGAGCGTGCTGACCACTAAGGCACATCAGGAAGGCATGCGAAGAAGGCGAGAGAAATACCTCATATAGGATTACCAGATTCAGTGCAAAATCGCCCTTTTGGCGACATTTGGTAACAAAATTGGCAATATGCCGTAGACGAAGCAAGAGCATTCTAGAATTCATTCTTAGCTGTTTTCCCTAGAATATTCTCGAAGGTAGTTTAAGGCTATATATATATATACCATGCTTGTACGAGTAGTGCAGTATAGTAGTGTCTTGAATTCAGTAGCGTAGTAGTTAGATTCGATTTCGGAGACTAACTTGAGACCAATCGACCGAGTCGGGAGTTATAGTTAATGCTTTGCTGTGAAGCTATCTTCACCGTTATAGCGTGAAGGCTATCTTGTTGATTGTTTTAGCGTGTTTATCGTAGTTTTTCGACGACTGTAAACGTGTCTATGGAACTGTCTTGTGTAAAATAGGCGAATAAATTGTGTTTTCATCCTTCATCAAGTGTTATCATCAACGAATCCAAATTCACCTACCCGCAGAACGCACCAGGCTCTCAGCATATGAGCTGATTCATTTATTCAGTTTGACTTTAAAATTATCTTCTTTTTCATCAGTCTTAACCCTCTGACCGGCCAGGGTTTTCTTTAAGAAAGCAAAAATTTCCCAAAACTGTTACCAGAAAAATTTATTTTCTTAATTTAATGTGAAAAATTTCCTTGCATTTTATACCTAGATTTATGTACTTTTAATATACTGCCTTTATTTCTTTGATATATTTTAATATGCACGTATGTATACGTTCCTACAGATATCACAACAAATATTCTAGGCCGTTTATATACCGCCGTGCCGGTTAGAGGATTGTTATACGTTTTAAAGCCCTTTTGCTTAAGGTAATTTAAAAGTACAATTTATTCTTTTAAAGGATGTAGTTAAACAGTTCTAGATAAGTAAAAAAATAGATCTCACTGTCAAACTGCGGTGTTTAATGGCCTCGTGCAAGCGAGTACTGTTTTATGAAAAATATTGAGTCCAAAAAAGTGGCATCCCATTTGTTTTGAAGGAAGACTTGGGAATTGTGAATAGCAATTCAAGCCTGTGAAAAGACCATTTCCGTTTGTTTGGCGCACCTGAGAAACAGCAGACGATAGAGAATAAATCTTTAAATTCCCTTATTCCTAGAAAATGAAGTAGAATAAAAAATTGTCGAATAGGCGTATCGAAAGAATTTTTCTTTAAGCCGACAACAATTGAAACAACAGCTCAGTTGGAAAACAATAACCTTAGGTGGATAAATATTGGGCAGGACGAAACAAACCGCTCGATTGCCTGGTTAATGTTAAAATTGATAATTTCACTTACGTAAAATAATAATCCATAAAAATAACTAAGCTTTTCACTATAATTTACTAAGCCTTTACCTTTAAATATTACCCTGAATGAGATCAAGAATGTAACAGCAGTAATTTTTCTTTTGAATATATTGTGCATCTGTAACAAATTCTTATAAATTTTCACGATTGTTTTAAATAATACATCATCAAAATTTCACCCGGGAATTTATCTGTGCATTTAAATAATAAAAGTATGCTACCTCCTATTTGATATTGATATTGTTGTAAATTTAAGCAAATAGTGTGGTTTTCTTTTTAATTATATACATACTGTTGCGAAAAATTCGGCGGTTGCGCCTGTATGTAAGCTTTCCGGCATAGCACTACGGTTGCCATAAAATAGTGTATGGTAGGGTTGCCAGATTGGCGACTTTATCGCCCATTTGGCGACCAAATTGGAGATATCCCATGGTCCAATCGGGAAGTTTCTAGAATAACTTCCTGTCGAGATATTTCTCGAAACGTGTGGAACCTAAAGAAAAGCTATATAAACCCCTTCGTTTCTGAGAGCCGGCATTGTGAAGCAGTGTGATTAGTTGTGAGATTAGCTGCTTACTGTGAGTGCTAAGCTACGCGAGAGTTTTGTGAGCGGAAAGCCATCGAGGTAGTGCTTTGCCGTGAAGGTACCTTTACAGTATAGCTTGATAGTGTATTCGTGATTGTTCCACGGTGTTTATTATAAGTTTAGTGTTGCCGTGAAGCTACCTTTACAGTTACAGCCTGAAGCTGTGTTGCTGATTGTTTCAGCGTATTTATTGTAGATTTTCGACGCTTTTAAAGGTAATTTTGAAACTGTGCTGTAAATAGTGATTCTTGTAAATAAATTGTGCTTTTTATTGTTCTGCATCGTGTTTTCATCGGATACTCTCAAATCCACGAACCCTTATAACGCAACAATATATTTTAAGCGAGTATTTAATATTTTTTTATTTAAATTTAGTAATGTAAATATTATATTATTTTATATTTGTATTTATATTTAATTTTAATGTAATATTCAAAAGTTAAATTTTGAGAATTACTGAAATTAGAAAAAGAATTTTTTTCTTAGAATTTAAACTCTCAACAAGGTTTGATACTATGCACGATTGGAGTGCCAAGTGAATTGTGGCCACAAATGTGAATTTAAATAAAAAAAGGAATTAATCTTGCTCGACTTGTTCCTTTTTAACATGGATCAAGTACCTGCGCTAGACAACATTGCTACGCTTTTACACCTTAATGTTCTTACATCAGTGCTTTCAAAATTGTGCTCTCATATATATACATACATGTACACTGCGAAAAAAAATGGGGACGCTTCTACATCTCCCGTTCTACTGGGCCGATTGACGAAATTCCAATTGCGTTTTTCACGTCTCGAAAGCTCGACTTAGGATATGTATTAGATTTATATATAACATTGTTCAAATACAGGTATTTTGACACAAAATCGGACATTTTCTGAAATGACATGCCAATTGCTTTCCCATATTTATTCTATTAGAGAAGATTTATTTCTAAGCATACCTGCAAAAAATGAGAGCTTTTTATTCAAAATTTCCGAAGATATACGTGAATTTATATATTGGCGCGTTTTGAAATTTGGCTTATTTGTTGAAAGCGATAATAACGAAAATGTGGTTTACGCACTTTGTTAAAATTATTTGAAAGTAGAACGATGTGACATTTTTCCTCTAATCCACAATGTAAAAAGGCAGGAACGATGTGACTTTTTTCCGCTCTATTACAATGGAAGGGAAGGAAAATAGGTTGCCACATATTAAGAAGTTCGCCAAGTGAATTATTCTAGGCTCAAACTGAAAAACGATTCCCCAAGTTAAATTTATGAATTTCGCCGTAAATTTCGCACCGAAGTTTACAAAATTTAATATTTAGGCATAGTTTGAGTCGTTGAATCAAAATATGGAAAAAAATTGCTATGTTATTTCAGAAAACGTCCGATTTCTTGTCAAAATACCTATGTTAGAATGATGTTGTGTATAAATCTAATGTGTATCTTAAGTCGCGCTTTCGATACATGAAAAATGCAATTTGAATTTCGTCAATCGGCCCAGTAGTACGGGAGATATAGAACTGTCTTTTTTTTGTCGCAGTGTTCGTATGTTCGTGTATGTATGGTGCCGATTAGAAGAAAAAAAGAAAATTCCACAACTAGATGTTCTAGCGGTTCCAAAATAAAACTTTACTGTTCTATTATTAATCGTTTTTGAGTTATGCGACATACATTCGTACGTACGGACGTCACGAAAAAAATCCATTTTACAACGCGTTTTGGAATAGAGTCCTTTTTTTTGTCCGTATGTACAAGCAGCACAGAAAAAAATAGTTAAAATGGATTCGGGAATGGTCGAAACAGATATTTCTGTTGAAATCTGAAAACCGGAATTTTTCATGATTACCATATTTCCCTTAAATTTCGTTCACGGAAGTAAAAATGCTTCATTTCAAACGCTTTTGTAACTGAAAGTCTACATCTACGACATACAGTTTTTAAAATAAATGTCGAATGAGCACTTCAGTAGGGACGCTGTATATATCGTTTTGAAAGACTTCTATTAGCTGCGAAGGTCTTATTAAATTCCTTATTTTAAATTAAAACTTCCTTGCAGGCATGAATGCTTTGTATTTTCAACTATTAAGCGACTTGTATGCTTTATTTCAAAGCTTTGTATATATTCATATGAAAGGGAAGTCCGTTTGGGGAACGTACAATGAGATATCGTATAGAAAAAAATATTACCCCAAAACATTTCATCACAAGCATTAAGCACAGCATTCCAAAGCAAATACTGATTCTATTCACGACGTCCGTATAAAGAAATATATTTTTCTGCGGCAGAGAATTTCAAAGGTTCTTTTAGAGACTTCGAAATGATACTCGTCTGGGAATAAAAATGTTTTCCATTTCCCCTCTAAAATATTCTATACTCACACAAGGCAATATTTTCAGCCAAGGAAGGAAGAATATGCTGTGAAGACGCATGTATAATAGCCTGCACTTTCAGCTCTTCGAAAAGGAATACACAAATGTTTTACACAGGATAACTAATCAAGTACTAACATGATTACTAATAATAAATATATAACATAATAACTAATTAAAAAATCGAATGTGTACACCTCATGATTTCCTTGTTCGGAATATTAAATTATACGTAATTTTCCTGCACTTCCTTTAAAGTTATTTCCTCGAATTTCATTAAAGATATATTTCTCATTCAATTAATTCAGTTCTCACTTAGCGACAAGGCGATAGACATATACATAAAACATCAAAATATTTTCATTAAAAATTGAAAAATATAGAAAACCATAAAACACCAAATGCAGTTAAAACAATTAAAAAACAATTTTTTACAATTAAAGTTGGAGTTTCCACGCAAAAGCAAGCAATTCGGTCAGCAGCAAGAAGAGAGAGTTTTACGTGCACAAAAATGAAAGTTTATTCCTTTTGGCTCCACTCGGCAAAAAGACACTGAATAAGCAGAAAGACTTAATTCACTATTTGCTAAATTACAAATATAAACAAATATAGCTGCTACAGTAAAAAAATTAGGCTTAGTCGCACCTAAGCAACTTTTAAATTGCTCATAATTCTACAACTATTGCATGCAAATTCACTAAATGCATAAAAACCTTAACCGGAAGATAAGAACAACATAATTCAATCATTTTTAAAGCAAAAAATGCACAGTTTACCAACATGTAAGAATAAAAATAACTAGGCTCACGGAGCCAAGTCACAGAGTGGATATATATATATATATATGTACATTTATATACTTTTGGTGCTGTCAATTGCCACCAAAAAGGGAGGGGTACGATTGCATGATATAGCAGTCCTATATACAAAATTTACAACACAACATTCTGAGGCTACTCGTTTTTGAGTTATGCAAGATACATACATAAGCATGTGTACGTATGCACAGACGCTACGAAAAAATCTCTTCTGAATCCATTTTAAATCAGTTTTATAATTTTTTTGGGGGAAAAGGGTCCTTTATTCTGGCCTTACGTATAGATGTCATGCAAAGACATCGTTAAATTGCATTCGACAGCGGTCAAAATGGATGTTTTCGTTGAAATATGATACTCGGAGTTTTTCGTGATTGCCATACTTCTTTTACTTCGTATAAGGAAGTAAAAATGGGGACATAATATAAGTATTCCGTAAAAATGAAATCTTTTTCGACCTAATATTTAGTTTTTAGTGGCAGAATTGCATATTTATTCTAAAAATGTTTATTTTGTATTATTAGTTATTATATCTTTATTGGCAGTATTTAAATTTTTTTAAATTGTTTCAAGAAAAATGAGTGGCAGCATTGTATTTCAGATTTGGCTTTCGGAACAGTGAAAATTTTAGCTGTTTTAGAATTGCTTTAATGGGAATGTATATAGGTAACATCTCAGAAAAGAAAATAAGAAAAATTTCCGCTATTATAAGAGATATCCTGTAATTTATAAATTATTGATGTCGAACAAAACTTCAAACCCATTTCATGTTTAAATATATGAATATAGAGTTATAATTTCATAGCTCAGATATACTTGGTATTCATGTCTTTCTAAATTATCATTTCGTCCCTTCCATTTTCTGCCTTTACTCGGAGAGGAGGAGACGAAGATAGTGATTCCCTGTTGATGGAGGATGGATATCTTCAGACAGCCAATTTGTAAACTGAATCTGATAATCGAGTCCAACGAATATATTAGCGGGAGAGCCCTATATTGAAACATGTACATGCAGCAGGTCCAACGGAGTTCATTATAATATGCTGTTATCTTCCAGATCAAGTACATATATGGTAGATGAGCAGAATCGCCACGTTATCTTCATTCCATTTGGCTTTTAAGTATAAATATTCACCCTGTGAAATTATAATAACCCTTATACATAATGAAGAAACGAATTCTGGAAACATGTCCAAGACAATACATATACAAAACAATTCTCTTTAAACAGCTGCGTACTTCAATTTGTACATTTTTACTTTTAATTTCTCCATAGTTTCGAAAAGAAAAACATTAATCCCAGACTCATAGTACTTTGTGTTAAATGACCAGTACGGAAATACACGTGCATACATCCACGCATACGTACATACAGACATAGATATATGTAAAATAGGAAATATGTAACTCAGAACTATTAGCTTTCATTTGCTCCCATCAAATGTTTAAAAAGAATGAGTTGTAGTCTGACAATCAATTTAAAGAAAAATTTGATTAAGTCTTTTTGCTGGACTTTTACAAGCAACATCTATCCAGAGAAAAATATCTCTCGCCGTACAGTCATGCGTTATTCATATTATTATTATTTTGGCCGCGCGTACATATGTGAACAACTATGTTTAAGAGAAGCAAACACACTAAGAATAAAATTAGAACGAGGATATCAGATGAACAACTCGAGAATCCCCTGAGAATTGGAATTGCATCAAACGAGCCATACATTCATCCTATAGGTTCTCAAATTCAAGGCCAAATGTAACACTAATTTTATGATTTCTTGTTATCTTTCTAATTACAAATAAAGTTTATAATGAAATGTTATGTATAAAATGTCAAGAACAATATCAAAATAATTCCATGTGAAAGGTTTTAGTTTAAACTAACAAAGTTTTATTTTAATTTGCCTTTTTCTATCTATTCTTATTTCAACTTCCTGTTAGAATAAGCGCGCGTTTCAGCTTTATGCTAACTTGATGTGGAGCCAAGTTTATATTTAAACGGTAGATAGGAACCTCTCAGTGTGAGAGAGCTTTTAGTCTCAGACCCCTGCTACTCTGTTCGACGTTCGCCTGACCAGCTAGTATTTAAATTCTAAGCCTCAGCGCTGTTACGCTATTACTTATTGAAGTAAATCTAAGTGCGTTAGTATTAGTTAAATCTTGCTACGCACCCTTTAGCATAGAGGCGGACCTCGCGTTTATAGCTCTGTGAGCAACGACTACTTAATTTCTATTTAATTTTAGTTTAAATTATCTGATTGTTCAGTTTAGACCCAAGTGTGGTCATTATTTTCTGTATCCCTCCCGAGTTGGAAAGTGGCTGTACATAATTGTGGTTTAATAAAAGAGGATTTTAAATCCTTCTGAAGTGCAGTTCTTCTCCCACTTAACCACAGTTTTCTACCACAGAACATAGCTGCATTCAGCTCCCTGTTCCAAATCAGGACTTAGTTTAATTCACGAATACGTTCGCCAAGAGTATGCACCGAACACTCAGTCCTGACACATGTTGCTGTCTTTATATTAAAAATATCAAAAATTGATCAGATTACTTTTCTATAGTAAACCCCCGTTAACTAAATGAACTTTCCTCTTAAGGTGAACACTCGGTTAACATGAACAAAACGTCGCTTCGGACAACGATGCAAATGATCTTACAGGAAGATTCATCCAGTAAAGCGAATTTCGGCGATCAGGAATTATGAACCGTTTTTTCAGTCCATTGCGCCATTAGACGTTTTCATTTAACGCAAACTTTAAAAGTTATTTATGTATTTTTCGTACTGTTCTCTGCTACGGCAGAAATGTTCTGTCGCGTTTAATTGAAAACCTCACAGAATGCCTCACTGTTGTACTCCTAAAAACAGAGCTAGCACGAGCAATAGTGCTCCATAATCGCGATCATCGTATCAATAATGAACTTATAGAGTTCATCACTGTTATTTTGCTAAAGTAAATGCCGAGGAACCTAGTAAACTGTTAACTCTTTGAGGGGCAGAAATAGGCAATTAACTTTTTGACCAAAACTTTGTTTTATTTACTATATCCGGTGTTACAATAAATTACAATTTCACATATTTTGTCCAAGACTCGTGAAAACAATGACCGTTTCTGGTGGTTAGTGTCAAAGACCAAAGTCCACAGAACACATCCCTGCAAACCAGACTCTATGGCACTCATGGAAACAGTTTTTATTTTTCAATAAGAGTGCAACGTTGCATGTGTTGCATTCCCACACTGTTCTTACAGGCTTTTTCTTGGTGCTGCAGAGTGCACATCGCTGTGATATTGTCTTCGATGGCTGATGCTTATTTTCTTGGAAACGAAAGGCTGCATCAACTACTTGGCTTACGTTTCTTGATTGCCATCTGGTGAGCTACAGTGAACCGGTAAACCAGGACTCTATTACCTGGCGTTCTCAAAGGATCGCACTACATAGAATATTATCATGTCCTCAGAGGCAATATTCGGGGCCACGATCCAACCGGTGAAGCCAACGAGTTCCACTAGGTCGGGTTTCAACGTCGTGCGGCATCACCCGACTCCACCAACAGGGTCGTTTCCCCTCGGACGACCAACGAAATCTAACATATAGCTCCACCACAGACAGAGGAACGGACACGACAGTACCAGTACGGTCCCTGCCAACCCTGAACCAACCCGAGAATAAACTCGGGCTCTAGTCCTGTGAAGTCAACTTATATACCCTCGTGGTTGAGACTGTCTAAGTGCAGTTCCTAGCCAGTACTTCCCAGGAATTTTCCTGAGTCAACCCCTGGGGGGGATCTAGTAAGCTACAAGGAAATTTCAGAAACGGTCTGAAAACCACTCACACGATTGAGCAAGACGTTCAATAGAAAAGGTGGTTACTGTAGGTAACCACCGCCTTTCAAACAGTTAAGCGACTTGTCGGAGTTCAAATAGCAAAAGTCGCAGACTCAAGAAGGGTTGGTTAACTACCCTTTATTTCAATCAAAATAAGACGAACAGTTGGTCCCTTTCTCGGGCTTACAACAAAGCCTCCACTCGGACTTGAACGCAAAATAAGAAATCAGAACTAACTAAAAGAGACTGAGCCGAAGCTAACACTAATCTAACATAGTTGGACAAATTTTAACCAGCCGGCAAATATCAAAAGGCACGTAATAAACGCTGAGCGTAAGATCTTTAAGAGAGATTTAGCCCAAAAGCAAACACGCGCTACTCAGGATTCCTAGGTCTCTCTCTCACGAAATAAGCTGAACCTTCCTTAAATACTACTTCTAACTCATTTCCATTCAACGCAATTTTAAAACCTCATTCGTAGAGAGTTGTAAGTGGAAACAAGGCCCACCAGCGGCCGAGCGGTAAAGACGCCGAACACTGGTAGTTCGGTCCGAGGTTCGAATCCCGCGAACGGGCTGGCTGCATGGGTGTTTTCGTGGTTTTCCCCATGTGTAACGTGTATACGAGCCAGTTTCCCTTAGAAAGCCCTCCACGAAGGCATCCCTCCCTTTAGGCAGATAGCCCTCGTGTGCTTTGTCATAATTGAATAACCTAACCTAACCTGTAAGTGGAAACAAGAATCTATAGAAAAGGTACATTGAAATTAAAATAATTGTTATAAAATTAAAATACACCTTACAAACTTTAATCAATAAATGCATTTCTTCTACAAATACAATTCATGTGCTCTTCCCTATTCTCTGAAATTTAGCTAGTACGACTAATTCTAAATTTTAAATAATTCTTAATTGAGATATTGTCAACCTAGAGGTTAGTTTTAAAAACTTTGGTAGTACAGGGGACGATATAATTGATGTGCTCTACTGAAATCAGTTTTATTGAGTTTAAAAGAAATGTCATCAGACGAAAGTGAGGTAGAATATATCATTCCGCCCCCCCCCGCGCCAGGAAGTGTCACATTAGTTTTACGGATGCCATGAGTGCAGCTGGCCGTGAAGTTACCAGGCATTTTCGCTCCCGTCTGCGACAACGCAATATACAGGAATTTTTCACCACCAAATGATCGATGTGTCCAGTTTCCCTCAAAAACGACATTTATAATGTACTGTTGTAGCTACGTACGTATTCCTGTATATTGTAAATAGTCAATATGTAGGAAAAAAACTACTCCAAAAAAAAAAAATCTGAAAGATTTCAGATTTTAAATTACGTCCAAAGGCGCGTTTTTTTAACGTTTCGTGTGCTACCTTTTTTTATTAAACATCATGTACTACGTACTCAAACCATAAAATTCAGTTCAAAATCAATATCGCAAAATCATTTTAAAATGAACATATCTTTAGAATTTCCGTAAGTCTCGTGCGCTGGAGATAAAAATGTTTTTCTTTTTCCGTACAGTGTTGCCATTGCTCGCTTTGAAATCATTTAGTTTGTTAATCAGAAATTCGTTGAAATGTTACAAAACATAAAATCGATAATAAAGCAAATTTCAAATTCAAAATTAGGGCTTCCAGATGCCCATATTCGCAGTAGGATTACGTCGTTCAAAATTCGATGGCTCTAGGTTTTATCACAATGCGAGAAACATGCATACATTTATGCAGATTTTTCATTTTTTAAAATTTAATGCAGAGCGATAACATTTAGTGGCAACAATTTGAAAAGTGAAACGGGCTTCAGAGTGATTCAACGCAAAATCGCAAAACGAAAGTAATAGTCTTTCGGGACTAAATCCCTTTGGACTAATAAAATTTGAGCCCAGTTAATATGAATTCTTTTAACAAGAACTCTTGAATTTTTGGTCCTTGGGAATTTATGTTAACGAGGGTTTACTGTATACCTTTATGTTTTTTTTTTCCTTTCATCAGCCATCGTTAGTGCTGGGCAGTGGCAGATCGCCATATGAATCAAGGGAACCACCGATTCGCTTAAAAGTTTTCAGTATGTGCGTTTTCTTATACATTACGCTGCGGCAAAGAAAGTCTATGTGAAGAAGGAAAGGTTCTATAGACTTAATGTAAACCAGTTTGCTATTACGTCGCTGCAAAGCGGAGGAAAAATTAGTCAAGGGATTTGCCGACGGAACTTGGCGCCGAACTTGACGCAGCTGTTTCCCTCTGGGTTGGGACGGAGCCACTTCTGCTGCGGAGACGTTTTCCTTCTTAACAACAATACATATTCTTTGGCTGCTGTAAGATAGCTTCCCCGCTTTGGGTTTAGGATTACCAGAAAATAACAAGGGAAGGCCAGTTTCCCATGTTTGGAGCGAAATCGCCCATTTGGCAACAGAATTAGTGATATGCCGTAGACGGATGACGAGTATTCTAGAACGAATTCTTATTGGTTTCGCCTAGAATGTTCTTGAAGGAGGTCATAAGCTATTTAAAACCTGCCTGTAGGCGGAGTAGCAGTCTAGTGTCGAGTTGGTCGTCGAGTGTATCGCGAATTGACGCATCGAGAGTGCGCATTGTTGCGGTTATCGAGTCTTTCGAGAGTTGCAACATGGAAAGTCTCGAAAGTACGTTGAGTTTAGAGAACGACGGAACCCAGTCGGAAGCTGTACTGTAGTGCTTTGCCGTGATGCTGTTTTTATCGTTATAGCTTGGCTGTGTTGCTGATTGTTTCAGCGTGTTTCTCGTAGTTTTTCGACGACTGCAAACGTGTTTTTGGAGCTGTCCTGAGTAATATAAAGTACACAGTAGACCATATTATCCAGAGCAAATTGAGCTTACGTGGTGGTCTTCTCACATTTCTCTCCTACAGGTGAATTTGAAACATTATTTTTCAGCGGTTAAACCTGAACAAACCCGAAAACTTTCAATGAAGCCTACGCAAATGTGTGATTCACTTATTTTGGAGATCCCAAGCTACGACCTGGTGTTAAAAAGTACTTTGTATGGTTCAAAATATCCCGTCTTTTTCCAGTGTGACCCAACTGGAAGCTAACAGGTTGGACGTCTTTGTATTAGGTTTTGCCTAAACTGAAAAACCGCACGTGATACTTTACTTCAAGCTCTGAACAAACTTTCGTGAAAAAATATATAAGTGATCGATCTCCGAAACGTCTCAAATTTTACTTTTAAAACACCTACGTTTCTGAGAAACCCATGTTTGATTTTAACTACATATGACAAAGCGAAAGTAACACTTCTCTTGGACCTGCAGATTTTCGTAGAAACCTATACCACAGTTAACAGGAGATAGGCAAACATGTTTGTCAAATTGTGCGGCTCAGTGATTGGTCCGCTATATTCCGATTCCGCTTGGAGGCAACCAGTCTCTTTCGAAAGACATAACACCAGTTAAATTATAGATTATTCATAAAATGTTCGTAATTATCATTATTCGCAAGATATTATTCTTTCGTATTTAATCTGTCTGTTATCAATTAACAAACTGAATTATTTAAAAACAACAGATGCTGTTCTTTACAATACTATTTTTCTATTTTTTAATCTGATTAATTTTAAATAAAAATGCAATTAATTCACGATACGTATAGTTAAAAATAATATTTCTTATAAAATTACAATATATATTTTTTATATATAACGTTCTCATGTTACATTAAATTATCGAATATCCTATAAAATGTTCCGATATTCCACCTGGACCATTTCTATCGATAATCTCCACTAATAAACCACGTTAAACTTTAAAACAACAATTTTGGGCGATCGTTTTCAGATTTTAACTATCTGAAAGGTTTCAGATTTTTAGCGGTCACTCAAAAGAGTTTTAAGGATTTTGCGCTTTCAATGAGCTTTCAGTCTACCATTCTGCCATTACACTCACTCCTACTAACGCATTTTTATTTTATTGTTTTAGGTTTATTATTAAGCATTATTTCCTTCCCGCTTACTCCATATACAGTTCAACAGCAAAATTCTGGTAATTTAATAAGCATCGTAGCAGTAAACGTTTAGGTTATCCGATGCAGCGTTAGAGGTTGGCATAAAGTTTTTTTTTCCAGTGTTTTCTCTATTCATCATATCAATGTTCAGTTTTCTTACTAAGATGTCTTTAGAAAAATATTTTTCTTTTTATTATTAACGTTTTGTGCGCTTACATTATTTATTATTTTTAGCGTTGAGCTTATGCCCAAGAAATTCGACTCAAAGAAATTCACAAAATATTTAAAGAGAGCACCTCTTGAGAATTTACGATAGAAAGTCTCGCTCGCTAGAGATAAAAATATTTTATTCCGCAGAGTGTTGCCATTGCTCGCCTTTAAATCGTTCAGTTTTTTAATAAAAAATTCCTTAAAGTTTTGCAAAATATGAAATAGATAGTAAAACAAATTAAATTTTGGACTTCCAGATACCCGCGTTGGGGTGGAGGGCTACGTTGTTCAAAGTTAGATGGCTCTAGCTACCATTGTTTTTTTTTCATGGTGCGAGAAACATGCATACATTCATGCTGATTCTTCATTATTTAATTTCTTTAAATATAACATAGGACAATAATATTTGGTGGCAACATTTGTAAAGTTTTAGTGTTTCAAATCAAAGTGCCGTTTCGAGGACAAGGCACTTTGCACATTCCTTTCGGGTTAAAAAGAGGTAGATCGCATACTATATCATTTCCAAATTATTAGTTTTATAAAACTAATTTCCACTCATCAAAAATTGCATTTCTCTTTGCAGCATTAAATTAAAACATTAAAATTTAAAATTTAGGGGAATCTGATCATTAAGCTCTAACATTTCATCGTCATGTGTTGACGATGTAATTGCTCTTATTCACTGCCTCATGCTTTTCCAATTCTGCTTTATCAATCTTTATTTCTAAACGATATGCAATGCGTGAAAAACTAAATACTTCTTTTATCAGTCTTCTTTGTGAAGAAAGAACACTAAATTACATTTCATAAACAGTTTTTAATATTGCGATGTTCATGAATAATATTGCTATCCTGAGATTAAAATTGATGTATTTTTTGGTTTGTAGAGCTGTCGTAATAGTTAACATTACGAAACGTTATTACACTACGTAGAAACATAAAATTGTTCCTCTAATGTTACCTTCTATCCCTCTAGAGATCTTGTTGGACAGAGGACGATATCTCTCAAAACCTTGTTGAAATATTAAGGTTCAAGTATTCTGTTAAAAATATAAATTAAAGTATTGCTAAACCTAGCATGAAACATTAATGCTTTCATTATTCCTAGTGAAAAGGTAAACATTAGTATTTTTTTCCTCGATGAAATAACAGTTAAGATTTTTTTCTTTGCCGAATTACGAAAGTAGGAATGCTCTTCTAAATCTCAGCCGTTCAGTATCAACAAGCACATAAAATTCAAATAAAATTAGCTCTGTGATTGATTCCATTCATCCTGCTATTCAGTTTCCTTTCGAAAGGGATAATCTAATTCCTTTCGACTCCTCAACGTGCTAGTCACGCAAAATATTATATGTATTTTTGTCACATTCCATTTAACTTGTAGTTTACAGTTTCTTTCCTTTAAGCCTTGTTTCGCCACACATTCGCTGAGACAAAAGATTCATGCATATTTGATTGGCAAACGGCATAGTTTAAACTGAAAGGAAGAATTCTAACAGCATGCAGCATGGCCTTTGAATATAAAATCACTTAGTTAATTTCGAACCGTCGCGCTTGACTTGCAACAGACAGCCGTTCCTCAAGTGAGATTACATTGCCTCTACTTAACTTATAAGAGAGTTTTGATTTAGATTTATTTGTCCAAGGTACGTGTGCTGTAGCTCGACTACAAACGCCAGTAGTGTATCCAGTTGAATAGTAAGTACCAGCCTTTTGCAGAAGAGTCAAAGAGACTTATTTTGTTCTGAACTATTTTAATTCGGAACTTAGTGAGGTTGTAAGACCCTCTGGTCTATTTTGTTGTGTAACAGCTGAGATGGGTGTAGAAACATGACAGGAGAAAAGTAAAAAGAACCCCTTATTAACTCTTTTAAAATTCACAATGCGGCGACCTGACGCTAACAAACTACGCCTGACTCGGGCGGTAACTCAACTAACAAGAAATAAACTAAAAATTTGAAGATATTAACAAGTATTAGAATGACGCTACAGGGTTCAGACTATTCTGTTTCTTAAAACAGCGTTGAAAATATTGTAGCAGCAGCGTAATAGCTGTTACGCCACGTTAACCACCCATAAATGCCAAGCAGAAGCTCACGCCACAAAAGCGCAGTGTTCGCCCACACTCTCTAACTTCCTTTTCTAGAACTCAGTATTTAAAGCTTTTCTCCTCAAAGTAGAATTTGCATTATTTCACTCGGTCTATTAAATTTAAATATTCTGGCGTTGACAATTAGGCGAAATGACGGCTTATAGGAAAGTACGTAAAATTAAATTAAATTGGTTATTTAAAATAAATATAAATCCGTACAAGGTAAAATAAAGTTTTTACTTGCTCATGTGTTTGTGCTTTCAGAATTAGTTTAAGCTGAAAGAGATAACCAGCATCATACACTGGTCATCAGAACTAAAAGATAATGACAGAACTAAAATGTAACTGATACTTAATGAAAAACTATTAATAGAAACTTGTACAAAAGCTTTAGTTAACATAAATTACAGTATGTGGCAGTTGATTATTCGCAAAATATTGAAATTTAAACCAAATTTATGGAAATTAGAAAATGATGGAAAATTTAAATCATTTCTGGAAAAGAGTTTTCGTTAATAAGGTGTATGGTCACCTCCAACGGAAATGCATTTTGATTTCGTAGACTTTACCAAAGTGATGATCAAGTCTTGTGGAATTGCATGCCACTCTTCTAAAAGTGCACTTTTTCAATCACGGAGGGTCCGGGGAGGAATCTGGCTCGCTGAAATTGATTGCGTTAGGACATCTACACATATTCAATCGGGTTTAAGTCGAATGACTAAGTTGACGAATCCATTCGAGTGATATCTTCTGTTTGCAAATATTCTGACACCATATATTCTAGACAAGGCCGAGCTTTGTCATCCATTAGTGAAACCTCTAGCGCAGTAGCACCCCTAAACAGTCTAAGTTGGGGTTACAGTACCTCGTCCACGTATCTCCGAGCGGTTACAAAATTTCCTTGGTAAATATGCAAGCTCGGGCGTCCATTAGTCATGATTCCTTCCTAAACCATTAAACCGCGGTCACAAGAACGAGATAATTCATCACAAGGGAAGGCAAGTTGCATGTTCCTTCCTCTGTCTAGAATCTTGAATCTTAAATCTAAAGTGCTCAGTAGTATTCGACCTTAGAAGACCTTTACTACTATAAATTATGTTATTTCCTGAAGGATTGCAATTCCACCAGATGGCGGCACATGAGTCCTTGGTTGGCAGACGAGAAATCACAATTATTGGAGTTGCTTTTTCACGTTCATAGAATGTTCGAGCTGCAAGCAGCTCGAATCCACCGTTTTCGTAGCACACAACCTTGGAAAATGGGCTGGGAGCCGCTGTCCAGACGGCTCCCTCTTTCTGTCTAGAGCAAAACACATCTAGAATAACTGTTCAAACTATGCATGTGCTCGTCAGTAAACAATACTCGGGCCCAGCCGCCTTGGGGCCATTGAACAATGACGACGGCACCAGTTTAAATGGTGTCCTTGGAAGCTGGAGAAAATAGGACACAAAACATATTTTATTCGCATACAGTTCGACCTAGTAAAGCCTTCGCGCAACAATAGAACCGCAAACTGGAGTTCCTGTGGCAGCCTGAAGGTCTGAAACCAGATCTTTTGTAGTCGCTTCGCGGTTTCTTTGAGCCGACAACGACAGCAAATGGTCTCCTGGTGAAGTTGTTGCTGTTGGTTGTCCTTGATCAGGCTGTCTATCAATTAATCCAGTGCTTAAAAAGCTCTCCAAACACCTGATACGACGCTTTGAGGAATATTCAAATTTTGGGCGACCTCCTGTGTTTGACCTCCCCCTATTCTACCAATTATTCGCTATATTTGACCTTGGATCTTCACTTAAATGCTGGCTTTGAGCTATAACTACTGAATGCTGATCACTCTCAGAAACCACAATCATTTTAAATAATACTACAGACCGTAGTTGCAACATGCGTCTATTGTGCACTGCATTGTCAGTTACCGAATTTGCATATTTCTGGCACTAACGCATGCGCAGAAGTGCAACTTTGTGTTCAGTTGAGCTTAATCATCATAAATAAATACAGTATTGAGCAATGATTGCAACATTAACTTATTGAGCATGGGTGAGAGGCTGGTTAAAGTATTCTAATTAGTTATTAAGACTCCTAAAGACTATAACTTCAGTGATACTGTATACCGTAAACCTTTATCAGTTTATCTTCCACCACATTTCAAAATCTTGTCTTTTCCATAAACAGAAGTTGGCTTCATTTTATTTTTTCTCTTTCCGTGCACACGAAATTTGCTCCTACAAATAACTCTTCATCAAGAACAAGAGCAGTTGCACCTGATAGAGGCGTTTCATTTTAAATTTTTGAGAAAGTGGTTAAACAATTTTCATCTCAAAACAACGAAAATCATTTCCTCGTTTTAAGTGATTGTAACAATTCTGTAGTCGTTCTTCCCTTCCCATCAATTACTACAAAACTTCCACGTATTTTACAGAACTTTCGTGTTATTTTTTCTCCTACAAAATTAAATTCATAGTTCTATCCTTAATCATCGCATTCTTAATATGAAATCTTACAACATATTCTCGTTACTGTCACCTAATATATATTGGTCAAACTAGGAGACCCTCGGAACATATGTTCGGAAACAGAAATGTAAAAATTCTTTATTGGTCACCACTGCTGATATAAAAAAAAATCGCATTTTATGTTTCTCTGCGGCCAAAATGTTCCAAAACGCTTCATCATTAATAAATGTTATTTCCCACACGATTTTCGCATTCATAAAAATCTTTCAGTTCTAGTTAACGATTCCAGAACTAATCCATCTTTATATTTAACATCGAATAAAATGTCTCATAGTTGCTTTAGCAATAGACAGCGTCAGGGACTTTCCTCCCCCCTCTTCCTTACCTGGAACGTTCTAGTATTTTTTTATCTATTGCTATAACGTAAGCACATGCTTCTCCTTCTTCATTCCACTCTTGCAGCTGAAGAAGACTTTTCTGTTTAATCTTAGAAAAAAGTGCTGCTTTTGTAGTTTTACTAGATTTAACACTTATTTGTCGGCTGTTTGTTTTTCAAACAGTGAAGTCTGATAATATTTTTTAAATCCTTTGATAAGTATTGATAATCTACGTGTGAATAATAAAACATGATTGATTTTCAATATATGTACACTGCTGCGAAAAAAAATGGGATAGAACTATATCTCCCGTTCTACTGAGCCGATTGACGAAATTCAACTTGCGTTTATCACGTACCGAAAGCGCGACTTAGGATATATATTAGACTTATATACAGTATTGCTCTAATATAGGTATTTTGGCACAAAACTGGACTTTTTTGAAGTGACATGCCCATTTCTTTTCCATATTTCGAATCTACGATTGAAATTATGCCTAAATATTAAATTTTGTAAAATTTGGAGCGACATTTACGGAGAAATTAAAAAATTTATATTAGCGCATTTTTTTCACTTTGCGCCAAGAATAATTCACGTGGCGAACTTCTTAATTTATAGCAACCAATTTTCCTTTCCTTTTTTTATTGTATACTAGTGGAAAAAAAGGTCACGTTCATTGCGAAGTTCTGTAAAAGTCGCACGAGTAGTTTTTTAAAAATTTAGCTCTCAAAATTTTAGCCCCTCAATATTAATTGAATTTGATATATATTTATAAATATCCTTTTTTTTATTAAACTTTCTTGATTTCTTCTTCCAGAATTCGAAATTTGGGTTTAATCCAAATATAATTCATACATTTTTTATGAATTTTTTAAATTCGTAATTTTAAGTACTTTTATAAATTTTTCGAAAAGAATTATGAATTATAATCTATAAAACCTTTACCATCACCTTAAAGAACGTGTATTTTTAAGAGCACCTGCAAAAAATTAAAGGTTTTTTTTTGGTTCAAAATTTCCTAAGATATACGTGAGTTTACATTTTGGCGCCTGTTGAAGTTTGGCGCATTCGTTACAAGCGACAATAACGCCAAATGTGTTTGACGCACTTTGTTAAAATTACTTGAAATTAATGAACGAGACCTTTTTTCTGTTGTGCACAATGAAAAAAAAGAAAGCAAAATAGGTTGCCATAAATTAAGAAGTTCGCCAACTGAATTATTCTTGGCGCAAACTGGAAAAATACGCCAAGGTAAATTTTTGAATTTTTCCGTAAATTTCGTACCAAATTTTACAAAATTAAATATTTATGTATTATTTTAATCGTAGAATCGAAATATGGAAATGAACTGGTATGTCATTTCAGAAACAGTCTGATTTTGTGTCAAAATACCTATATTAAAGCAGTGCTACATATAAATCTTATATATATATCCTAAGTGGCGCTTTCGAGACATAAAAACGGAATTTGAATTTCTTCAATCGGAGAACGGGAGATATAGAACTGTCTTCCCCGTTTTTTTTGCCCAGTGTACCAGCATCCAACAAGGGTTTTTTAAGTACCTTTCGAGGCAGACAGTTTCAAGTTCTTTTGAGTCTCTATAAAATCTGAGTCATTGGTATTTTAATATTAATTCAGACAACCTCATTTCCTTTATTTAAGAAATAAAGTTTGTTACATGTCTATTTTCTCCCATTAATACAGCATTTGCATGTTTTATCTAAGATTTTAGCATCCTTGACCTTTATAAGTGACTGAGAAAGAATTAATTAGCTTTTAAATTTCAGCGCTACTATTGTGCCAGAGGTAACTATTAATAAAAAGCGTTTCACATAAACATTTCCAACTTGCCTTCCAGGCACCTTTTCATGTGGTAGCTAATTTTAACTCTATTCAGTGACGTTTCCATAGGAACAATAAAGGTTTGTTTTAAGGAATTAATTAAATTTTTGATTAAAGGTATTCATTGAAAAGAAAGGGAGAAAGCCAAGGATAAATGTAGAATGAATATTTTAACAGAATTTATTGACGCCACTGAAAAATCGATATAAATCTTTATTAAAGTGTTTTAATGAAATTTCTGATTAAGGATTGCTTTGTTTTTATTTTAAGTAAAAGTCTTGAATTAATTATGAATGAGATGAAATGTAAAAGATTTCTTTCGATCAGAAATGTAGAAATTCAGAGAAAGGGAAGCTTGTCAAATAAAAAATGATATGATGATTAGAGGTGAAAATATAATAGTCCTGAGCTCGAAAGTGGCTTCTTTTATGAAAGACATTGTTAGAAAAACTCGTGGTGATGTTAATACAACTGTGTTTAAACTTATAGACAAATTCTAAAGCACTATGAACCTAATGAAGTTCTCATAGTATTAAAGTAATTCGGATAATAGGATAAGATAGCAAATACACTCATGGCCATAAATTAAGGATAATTCGGAGTCACGCGGAAATCGAACTCTAAAATAAATATATCACCTGTAAAATCACTACACACATCTTCAAGAATCATATGCAAATTTCAGGAAGTAACCAGATGACACCTATGGTACGTCACAATGACGAGAGTGTAAGAGAGTGATATATAAGGAATACAGATAAAGAAGTAAAATTGTTCGCAGGCACTTTATAAGCATTTCAGTGGAATAACCGAATAGTTATGACACAAAGCACGCATTTGGATGATTTTTTGAATCATCCAAATACGTATCCAATGCGTAGTAGAATTATGGGCCGTCTCGAATGTGGGAGTACCCAACTCGAAGTATCAGACGAACTTGGAATTTCCCAGAGTGTCATCTCCAGGCTTTGGCAACGATTCCAAGATAATGGTAATGTGAGTAGACGTTACAGCACAGGTCACCCTAGAGTTACAACGCCGAATAAGGACCGGTATTTGTCAGTTACTGCCAAAAGAAACAGGCGGAGCACAGCCTCAGACCTGCCTCGTCAGCTCTCTTCAGCCACTGGTACGACAATTTCAAGGCAGATCGTGTACAGACGCTTAGGGCAGGTTGGTCTATATGTTCGTAGACCTGTCAGTGGCGTTCCGCTTACTGCAACTCACTGTCGCCTGCGGTTAGCCTGGAGTAAATAGCATGCATTGTGGACACCGCAACAGTGGGCTTGTGTGATGTTTTCCAACGAGTCCAGGTTTAGCTTGCAGTCTGATTCTCGCCGGACTTTCATATGGAGAGCTCCAGGTACCCGTTACCACCAAGAAAACGTCATTGAACGACATCGTTACGGTGTGCTCGTTTGGGGTGGAATTATTCTGGGTTCCAGAACTGACCTGCATGTTCAAATTAGAACCATGGCAAGCCAAATCTATCGGGACATCATTCTGGAACAACATGTACGTTTGTTTCGGGGGCCATGGGCACACAATTTGTGTTTATGGATGACAACGCCCGTTCAAACATCGTAAGCGAATGCCTTCAATCGGAGGATATCACCCGTATGGACTGGCCAGCATTCCCACCGGACTTGAATCCAGTAGAGCAAGTGTGGGACATGCTTGGCCGACGAGTTGCAGCTCGTCAACCTCCTCCTACTGGTCTACCGGAACTTCGGATATCATTGCTTTTTGAGTGGTGTAATATCCCCCAAGATCAGATCGATAATTTGGTACTCAGCATGTCTAGGCGTTATACGGACTGTATTGCATCGTCTGGGAGACATACAATGTATTAACAATCATACCAACCATGTAATATTGGTTTTTTGTAAATAGGGTTTTTTGTAATTTGCTCCAGGGAGAAAAAATTGCTAATTTTTTTAATAATATCAAACATATAGCATCTTTTTTTGCTCTTTACATTTTGTTAAATAAATAAGCTTTACAAATAAGCTCTTTAAGTCAAATTTGTTTTGCTTCTAACTCTTCCTTTGCCTGATTTTACATTATCCTTAATTTATGGACATGAATGTACATTGTTGCATGCGTTCGGGTTCGTAATGGATTGAAAACACACGGAACCCATGAGGGCTTGATAAAATTTCTTTTCCCAAAAGAAACAGCTACTAAGATCGTTAAACACAAAACTGTGCAAAATGCATATAAAAAGCTCGCAGGGAGCGCTCTCAATTCTCCGAAGTCAACTCTGATCTAAAACCTGAGAACTGAT
>KK118196.1:146811-172646 GCA_000611955.2 Stegodyphus mimosarum | reverse complement strand
ATATAAATAAATTAAAGAACACTAATTAAGATATAAATAAACATATACATTAAATTAATAAAAATTATTATTATTATTATAATTTTTATGGCCTTACTAAAATGTCGCCAAAAGTCGCCAAACTACCAGTTACCATATTCCAAAGATTAGCCCAGAATACATATATTTATATACTTTTGGTCCGACCGATTGCAACCAAAATGCGTGGTGCACATCTGCAGGTTATAGCAGCCTATATACAAAATTTCCACGTTTTGAGGCTACTCGTTTGCTGAGGTATGCGAGATACATACATGCATACGTTTGTACGTACAGACGCCACGAAAAAGTATCTTCTGAATCCATTTTAGATCAGTTTTATAATTATTTTAGGGAAATGAGTCCTTTATTCTGTCCTTACGCAGGGGTGTCACTCAAAACATAGTTAAATGACATTCGATAGAGGGCAAAATAGATACTTTCGTTGAAATATGGTACCCGAAATTTTTCGCGATTACAATACTTCCTTTTTATTTTGTACAATCAAGTAAAAATGGGACAGTTCTGTATCTCCCGTTCCGCTGGGCCGATTGACGATACTCAAATTGCATTTTTCATGTCTCGAAAGCGCGACTTGGGATATGTGTTAGATTTATATATAGCATTGTTCTCACGTAGAGATTTTAACACATAACATACGGATTTTTTCTGAAATGACATGTGAATTTTTTCCATATTTCGATTCTACGAGTCAAATTTTGCCAAAATTCCAAGTTTTGTAAAAATGGCACGAGTAGTTTTTAAAAAATTAGCTCTCAAAAGTTTAGCTCCTCAATGTTAAATCAATTTGATATATATTTATTAATATCTCTTTTTTATGAAACTTATTTAATTCCTTCTTACACAGTTCGAAATTTAGGTTCATTGCAAATAAAATTCACCTATTTTTTATGGTTTATTTTTTAAAATTTGTAATAAAAATAATTTTTATAAATTTTCCAAAGACAAATTTGAATTATAACCCATAAAATTTTTACAATCATCTTAAAGTGTATGTATTTCTAAGCATACCTGCAAAAAATTAGAGCTTTTTATTCAAAATTTCCGAAGATATACGTGAATTTATATATTGACGCGTTTTGCATTTTGGCATATTTTTTAAAGCAATAATAACGAATAATAATTAATTAGGGAATTAATTATTCTTTGCGCAAACTGATAAAAATTCGCCAAGTTAAATTTTTTATTTCTCTGTAAATTTCGCACCAAATTTTTTTAAAAAATTAATATTTAGGCACAATTTGAGTCGTAGAATCAAAATATGGAAAAAAAATGGTATGTTACGTCAGAAAAGACCTATTTTATGTCAAAATACCTATGTTAGAACAATGCTATATATAAATCTAATATATATCCTATGTCGCGGTTTCGAGACATGGAAAATTCAATTTAAATTTGTCAATAGGCGCAGCGGAACAGTTATGTATTTATTACTGTTCCATTTTTTTTCGCAGTGTAGATTAAAATGTTATTATTGCCTAAATACAAGACGATTTTGGAATAGCATTCCAAACCATGATTCGTATACATACATACAAAAAAGTATACACAAATTTTTAATGACAAATTTCGCCAAAGAAAATATAGATTTTAGCATACTGCGTGTTTTTATCATTCTTTATTTTGATCATTCTTGATCATTTTTTAATTATATTAATTTGCAGTTTAAATCGTATAATTACATGTTAATTTGACGACGCATATTTTTTTCACATGTCTAGAAATGAAAATGCATGTATAAAATAATGAATGAATAATTATTTGTATGTTTTGGATAGTTTAGCATTGCAGATTGCTGTTACATAAATGAAGGAAAACGATATACAATGAAATTCTTTCCTTCAAGCATACGCATAAAAATACCAAAAATTTTCAATTACCGCTTATAGTTCTCTGCAAATATCATATGAAAGAACTTAAGCTTGGTTTTAGAGATAAAACTTTAAATTTTAATAATTATGTAACCGCATACCATTAACATAAGGAAATAAAATTTAAATAATAATTTCAGAATTCCTTCATACCTTTTAAGGATACACATCTGAACTATATATTAAGTTACTGAGTTGTAAAATTGTAAATGGATTCAATTTTTCATTCAGTAATTCTTTCAGACATTATTAATGATTACTAGGTTTTAAATGTTTTGTTTTTTTGAGGGCAGACGATATTCAAAATGCTGAAGACGTTGCTCCATATTAAATATTTTTAAAAGAAAAAAAAAGATTTGAGTAAAATTTCGAATTGCAGTTAAACAAATAAAAAATAATCAATTTAAAGTAATTATTGAAGCGTAGATTAATTTCTTATTCATTCATAATTCAGACATTAAGTATTTATTTAAACAATATGCAAAAGAAATTTCCTTTCCAATCTGTTTATTATGTGGCTTTCATCTTCTTACATGTGCTGCCATCTAGTTTACATTCTACACTTTACACAAAAATTAAAATATTCCCAGTAATTATTTATCACTAAAGTAACTGCTCCTATTTAATATTTATACGCAACGGTATATACAATAAATAAATTAATAAATTGATCTAACAAATTTTTCTAAAACTATCTTGGTATAATTTATGTGTCAAGAATCTGAGCATCTGTTAATAAGATTTATTTTTAGAGGGATTGGCGATGAATTAGAAATATACAAAAAAACAAAAAAAAAAAAAAGAAAAAAGAAAGAAAGAAAAAAGAGGAGAAAAAAAGAAAATCTGAAATGTTTCAGATTTTAAATTACGTCCGAAAGGGCGTTTTTTTAACATTTTGTGTATTGCCTTTATTTATAAAATAACATGTTGTTTGCACTTAAACCATAAAATTCAGTTAAAGAACATTATCGCAAAATAATTTTAAACTAAATACATGTTTAGAATTTCTTATAAACAGTCTCACGCACTGGAGGTAAAAATGTTTTTTTCTGTCCAACGTTGCCATTGCTCGCTTTGAAATCCTTGAGTTTCATAATAAAAATTCGTTAAGACTTTACAAAATAAGAAATAGATAATAAAACAAATCCCAAATTTCAAACTTGGGCTTCCAGATGCCCATATTCGCAGGATTACATCATTCAAAATTCGATGGCTTTGGTACCGTCGTTTTATCTCAATGCGACAAAAATATATACATATATACACATTCTTCATTATTTATTTTCTTTAAATATAATGCAGGGCTGCAAAATTTGAGAAGTGAACCGCCATTTAGTATTCCCGAAGCAAAATCGCAAAAC
Organism: Stegodyphus mimosarum; assembly: GCA_000611955.2. NCBI lineage: Eukaryota > Metazoa > Arthropoda > Arachnida > Araneae > Eresidae > Stegodyphus > Stegodyphus mimosarum. Next base: position 169,375 of record KK118196.1, on the reverse strand, counting down.
GAAAACAATTGTCCTTCAGGGACAAAACCCCTTTGGGCTACTAAAAAATGACCCCCCCAAAAAAATATGAAACTTTTAAGATTTTAAATTATGTCCGAAGGGACTTTTTTTTTAAACATTTTGTGTGTTACCTTTATTTATTAAATATCATGATATTCGCACTTGCACCATAAAATTTAGTTCAACAGCAATATCGCAAAATAATTTAAAATGAACATATCTTTAGAATTTCTGATACACAGTTCCCCGCGCTGGAGATAAAAATGTTTCTCGCCCCTTAAAGTGTTGTCATTGCTCTCTTTGAAATCGTTGAGTTTCTTAATCAAAAATTCGTTAAGTATTACAAAATATAAAATCGATAATAAAACAAATTCCAAATTTGGGCTTCCACATGCCCATATTCAGTGGAGGATTACGTTATTCAACATTTGATGGTTCTAAGGTACCGTTGTTTTATCACAATGCGAGAAACCTACATACATTTATACACATTCTTCATTATTTAATTTCTTTAAATATAATGTAGGGCTCTAATATTTGGCGACAACAATTTGAAAAGTGATGCGGACATTGACAGTAAATCGACGTAAAGTGCCCAAACGAAATTAATAGCCCTTCTGAACTAACGCTGCTTTGGGCTAAGAAGAAACTTTCGTAAGCAATATAGCACAGGTCCCTAGTTATTTAAGAAAAAATGTTTTTTTTGGGGGGAGCTAATTTTTTTTTAGTCCAAAGGGACAGTTTGTTGAGGAGGACTATTAATTTCGTTCTGGCATTTTGCGTCGGTTCACTAGAAATGTCAGTGGACTTTTCAAATTGTTGCCACCAAATATTAGAACCCTGTATTATATTTAAAGAAATTAACTAATTAAGAATCTGTTTAAATGTATACATGTTTCTGGCATTGAGATAAAACAACGGTACCTATAGCCATCAAATTATGAATAATGTACGTTTCTATCCGAATATGGGCATCTGGAAGCTCAAATTTGGAATTTGGAACTTGTTTTATTATCGATTTCATATCTTGTAAAACTTTAACGAATTTTTGATTAACAAATTCAACGATTCAAAGCGAGTAACGGCAACACTGTATCGGGGGGGGGAGGGGAAATTACCTCTAGCGCGCGGTACTATGTAACGTAAATTCTAAAGTTATGCTCATTTTAAAATATTTTGCGTTAATGCTCTTGAACTGAATTTTATGTTTTAAGTTCGAAGAGCTTGATTGTTAATAAATAAAGGTAAGATACAAAACGTTATAAAAAGGCCTTTTAGGCGTAATGTAAAATCTGAAATCTTTCAGATTTATTTTTATTTATTTTAAATTTTTTTTCGTGTATTTGCTATGGGAAAAGGTATTTGCTATGAGTCGAAATGAAATGTTTTTTAATCGCCTTAAAATACAAGCTTTTTTTTTCTTTTTTTTTTTTAAAAAAAAAGCAAATTTTGCAAAGCTTTGCTTAAAACAGCAAATTTTTATGTTATCATTTTTATCTCCATGATTTTGTTCTCATTTAATTTAAATGGATAAACATCTTAAATTACCATATTCGCTATTGAATACATCAGTGTTTGCATATAAATTGGCTCGCGTTGTTTTTAACTTAAAGCAAAATAAATATTTTTGATACTAGAAATTATGGTGACGGAAAATAAGATAAAAAGTTAAATGGTTTCTCAGAACCCTCTCTAAAAAGGTTCCCATCATTTAAAAAAAAGTTTCAGCACATATTTTAAGCTAGAAATGTTTTTGCTTGAAATGTTATAAAATTTTTGGACTATGCTTTCATACGCTACACAGGCAATTTAAATTTCTTTTAGACAAAATAAAAAGCGAATTTGTGGATCTTCCCTCTTACAACCCTATTTATTGGCCAACGTTTGGCTTAGTTGAGGTTTCATGAATAAGTTTATGAATGGGTTTATTTGAATCTTGAACGAGATTGTGTCATGCATAGAACACATTAAAGTTTTTCTAATGAAAAGAATCAACTTTTCCTCGGGGTGAACGGTAAAACTTTTTATGCCAATTGATATTTTTCACTGATATGACTAAACATCTCAATGATCTAAGGACTGCAAGGAAAGGGTCAAACAGTTGTTGAAATTTTTGAATATTGGACAGACAGACTTCAAAACTGCATACTTTTTTTTCCGAGATATTAATAATATAAATACTTCCTATAAATATTCCCCACGTGTAAAGCGCTTGCAAATACATCGACTTTAGACAAAAATGAGCTTCGAACCTATGTTGAAGCACTTAAGTAGGAATTTTCCAAAAAGTGCAAAGATTTTGAAGCTTATATGGCTATATTTTCTTTCCTAATCAAACCAGCTTTAATAGACCCAATAATCCCATCCGAACCGTCAATTTTTGAGTAGATGGAAACTGATAATTTTGAAATGGAACTTATTGAACGATATGTTCAGAATCATGGAAGGCAAACTTTATGGAATTACGAAAAAAAACTAAAAGATAAGTCTAATGATAAATCGACGGCTATTTTAAACTGCTGTATGTTAAAGCAAAGGAGAATTAATTGTTTCAAGAAAATTGCATGTACTCTGCTTTCCGCTTTTGGATCCCTCCCCATACCTGTGTGTGCATATCTTTCCTCACGTGAAAAATATTTTGAGTCTACAAAGATGTTGTTTAACAACAGAATATTCAGAATCACATTCTAGAGACATTAGATTATTTGGAAGCAGGAGCCGTGAAAAATGAGCAATGCCCTTCCCGGGACTCGAACCACGGACCTCTCAAATACGCACCGAAAGTGTTGACTACTACACCACGAAGGCATTCCAAGAAGGCCGTGGGATACCTTATATACTTCCCCTTTTAAAGAGGGATCAGAGGACCCAATCGCCAAATCCTGGTGGTGGAGAATTATCATCCACCACCTTTTTTTACTTTGGGCGCCACTGTTGCCGTAAATGTTTGTGTTTATAACAAATAATATAACTTATATAACAAATTCTTAACGGCTTGCACCAGAATATTCTCGAAGGCAGGCCAAAAGCTATATATAAACCTGCCTAGTATATCATCAGTTTTATCGTGAAGAGTGCCTTGAGTATGTTGAGCTCCGAGAGGGATCGACCGAGTCGGAAGCTGTAATTAGTGTTTTTCTGTGAAGCTGTCTTCACCATTATAACCGAAATGTAGTGTTGCTGATTGTTTCAGCGTGTTTATCGTGGGTTTTCGACAATTTTCGACAATTGTCAACGTGTCTTTGGAACTCTCCTGTGAACTACTACTGAATAAATTAATTGTGTTTTGATTCTTCGTCATGTATTGTCATCAATCACTCCAAGGCCACGATTTTGTAGAACTCAACAACTGGTGTCATAAGTGGGATTTAAGAGTGAATTCCAGTGAGCCGCCTACAGGAAAACCTCATGGTGGAGGAAATGAAGTTGACGGCTTCTTAGCAGCTGTAAAAGCCGGACTAAATAACATGAAAGCCGAGATGAAATCTGGACAGGAAGAGTTGAAAGCCGGATAGGAAGAGATGAAGTCTGAGATGAAGCCGGACTGAGGAGATGAAAGCCGGATATGAAGAGATGAAGGTTGGACGAGAATCGTTAGTGAGAGAAATAAAAGCCGGCCAAGAAAAGCTGCGAGAGAAACTCCAATAGATGAAAGTGAAGCTTACAGAAGGAGCTGGAGTCAAAATAATATGTGGAACTGAAGAGTCGAAGGCTGAAGAAATGAAGGAAGTAGCTGGTGGAGTATCTGGGAAAGATCAAGAAATCATGGATCAAACATCCAACGCGATTAAAGAAAAAGAATGAAAACATGAAGAAAGAAGAGACGGGGAAGAAGCTTTCGACTCTCTAGCACTTGAAACAGAAGTGAAAATGTGACTATTAAGTTGGTAGAAACTGATAGCGGAATTACGAAGTCGCAATCAGAAAGTACTGTACCATCTGAAAATGCATGTGACGCAGAGATGGGAGAAGTTGATGTACAGCTTAAGCAAAGTGTTCCAGTACTGCAAGAAAATACACCCACTTCACGCATTGGGTGTGTGTCTCATAAGTGCCGGTTGTGCAGACGCAGACTTGGTTCTAAATCAGGATACTTGTGATTAGGAACAAAATTAGGAACTGGTTTCCAGGAAACAGAGGAAAATAAGCATGTGCCAACTGCTAAAATCGGTATCGGTATCTCTATCTGGTAAAGCGGCGTATAGCAAGATTTTGCTTTTTACCTCTGCATTGGAATTTATTTGACTTTAGGCTTTGGTTTCAAAAGTTGTAAGGCGGAATCCGCCACCGCCTTTTAAAAGGCGAAATAGTTCAAGTACTACTGTACTGACGTTGAAAGATTCATAGTCTTGGAGCTTTGTCAAGGTAAATGCAGATACACAATGTCTCTGGTAAGTAAAATATACGAAATAAAGTTGAAAATAATAAAGTTGAAAAACACAAAAATTATGTACACTATTTACACGTTTGAAACACACTAAATAAACTTTATCTAAGATAAATGCTACCATCTGACATTATGGAAAATAGTTCTAGGCCGTTTTACCGCATGCTCGATGGTGGGATCATAACTGCTAAAATTATCGAGGTTAACTGTACATGTAATGCGAATAAACTACAGAGTGGTGAGTAAACTATTTCAGATCTTCCTGTAGAGGAAAAATCTGAAAGGACAGGATCTTCAGACTGCGATATGCAAAACAGAAACACATTTGAGATTTGCAATGAAAAAGTATTTAACCCGGGTATATCTAAATGAAAATAATCTAAATTCATAATGAACTTTAATTTATATAATTTAAAATTGTTATGTATTTAATTTGTGTATGTAAAGTGTAAGTAGTTTAAATATTTGTTTACTTAACCTTTATTGTATACCTTTATTTGTTTGCTTTGTTACCATTTGAATTTGACTTCTGGCCAAGGATTGTACTGCACTCTTGTACTCTTTAGAATGCCTCTAAAGTCATATCATTGGAAGCAAAAGAAAATCCGACGACGCAGAAATAAGTTCCAGAATCTTTAAATACATCTAAAGAAACAATAAATAAAATAATGAACCAAGATTTACAACTAAAAAAACAAACAAAAAATCATAAAGTTCACCTGCTTTTGCCGAGGTGTATGGCTCAACGCAGAAAAATTAATAGGACCTTGAATGAAAACCATTTAACCGAGATTAATGCAAATGCATTGCGACCACTGTTGAAGCATGGGTTCACTTATACGACCGTAACAAAAAAAATCTATTTATTATCGGAAACGTAGAGAAATAATGTACAAACTGGGTTTTGTCAATGCAAAGAGAGTTTTCCTAGGGGATTTAAGACTGTCCTAGGATTCTCTTAAAATGGAAAATTAAAAATAGAAAATCTGATGTGAACACCGCATGGCTTCCTTTTGCAGAATGTATACGCATTCTTCTTGTCGTTCATTTAAACTTATTTCCTCGAACTGCATTAGAGATATATTTCTCATATGATTAATTCAGTTCTCACTTGGCAACAAGGCAAAAATTCATAAAAACTCAAAATATCTGTATTAAAAACTGAAAGGTATATAGAAACATAAAATACCAAACACAGTTAAAACAATTAAACCAAATGTTTTACAAAAAATTACAGTTCCTACACAAAAACAAGTAACTCGACAGATTTTTCGGAGCACAAAACTGAAAGTTTACTTTTTGTCTCACTCGGTAAAAAAAAAAAAATTGAATGCGCAGAAACTGACTTAATTTGTTGTGGACGCTATGCTGATTCAGTACATGGGATAACGTAATAACTTAAATGATAATTCTAGAATGGATTAATCATGATTTAACTTGCAATAATAAAAGAAGTCGTTATCTTTGTTGCTGCGAAGCGTAGTTTCGCTAGACTGGCAACAAACCCACTATTCTGCTAAGTTTAAAATGTAAACAAATATGGTTGCTATGGTAAAAAAATTAGGCTTAGTCGCATTTAAAACAACTTTTAAATTGTTGATAATTCTACAAGTATTGCATGCTGGTTAACTAAAGGCATAAAAACCTTAACCGGAAGATAAGAACAACATAATTCAATCATTTTCAAAGTAAAAAAAAGCACAATTGACAAACATATAAGAATAAAGAAACTGAGTTCACTGAGCGGAATAACAAAGTGGATATATATCTATAAAATATAAAAAGAAAACGACGACTTAGCTCTAAGCGAATAGCAATCTCTAATTAACTTTTCACGATTTCAAGATCTTCCCCCCAGTCCAGTACTCTCTCGCCTGTTATGTAACCGCTACTATAAATAGCTTTACGCGCCATTTTTCGTCAGGTTGCTTTCTGCTATTCCGTGCTATACAAATGCTTTACTCTGTCTGTTCGCCTTTTCTTTGTAAAAATATTTATGACGCCGAGTACTAAATTTACTAGTATTACTATTTAAATTGTTATCGAATATGTGATCTTTGTTAAAAGAAAAATGAGCTATCATATTAATTGAATAAAGATGTGGAGTTTCTAAAGTAAAATTCTGTCTGTTCAGTTCTGCAGTCTTTCCACTCGATACGAAAACATAACGGACTCTCGACTGCAAATATCACACGCACACACACACACACACACACATATATATATATATTAAGCTTTTAAATTTTAAGCTGCTGCCTTGGGTACAGGCAATTTCTTTTGCTTTGTTTTGCAATAGGTCTTAACAAGACACTTGTATTTTATTTTGTTTTATTTTGCTTTTTTGGTCACTAAGCCTAATTATTCTAGCTCATTGGGATCTCCCTTAAAATTATGTAATTTTTGACTCATGCCTAATCGGCTTCTTTTGTTTATTTGTACATTAGCTTTATCAAGTTTTTAAAGGTTATTCTGTAGTACTTTTATTTGTTTTAAAATTTTATGGCAGACGCGTCGGGAAAAGAAACGATAAGAATTGAGACCTGCAATATTATGTAAACAGTTATCTATTTCTATCTGTTAAAATTTTTTTTCGCTTTTGTCTCAATTATTGTCGTTTGACGAAACGCGTAATGGAGTTTAACTATGAACGAGCTAAAGTGCTTTTCCCTTGACAAGTCCACAAAAAAATTTGACGTAGGCTAAATTGCCATTTGCTGTCATTTTTGTATTTTTTCTGCCTTTTTTATTTTAATTGTGATTGTGCTTTAAATGTTTTTTACGTGTTACAATTTTTTAAATGTTGATTTTCTTAAATACCAGAGTTTAGTTTTTAGTTTTTTTTGCGTTATTCTTTTGAGTGTTTAATTTGTTTAAAATTTTTTTACCTTAGTAAGTGGGTATCAAATTTACTTTTAGGCGATTCCTTTTAGAATTTTAGTCCCTTAACTTGGCTTTAATCTTAATTTTGCAGCTCAATGCGCAAAATTCTTGACTAAAAGGTCTCTTGTCCATCTACTACTTTCTATCGACTTTATATATATATATATATATATACTTTTAGTGTGGCTGATTGTATCCAAAACAGGAGGTGCACATCTACATGTTATAGCAGTCTTGCATACGAAATTTCAATGTGCTGAGCCTACTCGATTTTGAGGTATGCTAGATAAATACATACATACGTGCGTACGCACAGACGCCACGAAAAAAATCTCTTCAGAATACATTTTAAATCAGTTTTATAATTTTTTTGGGGGGAACGGAGTCTTTTATTCTGTCCTTAAGTACAGATGTCACGCAAAACCATCATTAAATTGCATTCGATAGCAGTCAAAATGAATATTTTCGTTGAAATATGGCACCCGAAATTTTCGTGATTACAATACGTCCTTTTTACTTCGTACAAAGAAGTAAAAAAAGTGAAAAAGTGTTAAAATCAACTCAGTATAATATTAAGAAAAAGGGTTATGTCGATATTTACAGCAGAAAGTGTATCTCTTTATCCCAGTGCTTTCAAAGTGTGTACAATCAAGGCAATACAACAGTTTATATTTTGAAACGTACCACTTCATCCATTAAAGAAAAGAAGACTGATAGAGATTATAGGTATTGTATAAAGGGAGATAGCTACTTTGTTGAATTACTAGTTGAATTATGTTATTTGTGATTAAATACCCATTTGAGAAAGCTGGCCATTAAGTAAATGGCTTAAACATAATGCGTAATGTTACTAATTAAGCAACTAAGTAAACTGCAATAATCAAGATAAACTACCCTCTTTTAAAGCAAAAAATATGTATGTGTTATGCTAAAAAAGTCGCTCAAATAAAGAAATGACTTATTATAACTTGAATTCTAGTTATAATAACTGCATGGTCTGTTATTAGGTGATACTGATGGAAGAACAATGAATATGTACTCCATTTTGTCATTTACGGATCATATGATGTCTGCATATGAACTGTTTAATGATGGGTAGACATATTGTTTTTCTAATATACTGAGTTTCATTGTTGAATAGTATTTCACTAGTTATTCGCATGTATGTGTTATAAGAGAGTTCTGCAGAAGTATCGGGATGCGAAAGTAATTAACATTTTCAGAATAAAAATGTTCACCACGCGTTTGCTGGAATGTGGTTCAGTTACAGACTGACAATTTTGAATGATGATAAACTGAAGAATCATTGAGTGGTCGCCTTCAGAAAGAATGAGGAGACAATATACTAATTTTGCTAATTGAGATGGTAATATTATTGTTTATATTATCCAGCACAGATTGTTTGCATAATAAACTAATAATAAAAATTTCCTTTAATATGATAATTTTCTCTTAATATACTCTTAGTACACAGAGTACAATTGTCTTAGTACACAGAACTTTTCATTGTAATTTCAAAGAAATCAAGTTTCTTCATTCGACGACAGGTTCAACACGCTACATTTCAGCTTCCGGACAGTTCAAGGATATTTCATATACCACATATGGATTTTTGAATAAATAAATCCCATTGCTTTGAGCTGTTTACGTAAGGTAGAATCACGCATTGCCATTGAAAAAAACCTGAGCGAAAGCTCCATTTCCATGATTATCAGGAAATACCTGGAATCATTAACTATACGCTAAGGGTTTAGCTTTTTCTGGTTCCTTCAGTTCTTACACACAGCGAACATGATGCAAAGTTGTAACTTCTACGTCTTTTTCTAAACACACTATATAAAATACTCAGCGATATAAAAAATGCTTAAGATCAGTTACCATACAAGGTAAAATTTGATTTCTAACCAAAAGTCTACAAAAAATATATAATAAACTAATTACTTGGTGAAATGTAACCATTTTGTTTATAATGTGCAATTTTATACATCTTGCTTGCGATTCAAGTTGCCATTTCTCTTTCAGATTGCTTCTTTTTTACATACTCTTTAAAGGTTAGAAATTCACATGGCCTGCATATCTATAACCTATATAGCTGTTCGTAAATATAAGAAGCAATATTAGTTCGAGGACTAAACATGCATCTCTGGAGAAAAATAGATTATCGACTGGTCTTTTACTATATCTACATGCAACTTTTTATTTTACAACGGAAACAGCTCAGCCGATCAAAATCCCATGAGTCAAATATCACACACACCCTACAAGCCATGCTAAACTTTCAGGACCGTTAACTCAGCTGCAACTTCCACAAGATAAAAGCATTTTCTTCAAAAATTTCAAACTGCATCTGCTTCCTATATCCCAGAGGAGATATCAACCTCTACGTAAAACAGAGTAATCGTGGCTTTCTCAAGTTCTTGGTAGCCCTCGTCGTCCTTTGGGATTTTACGCTACTCGAATATCCAATAAATTACAACATACGTTAATGCTCTTTGTCATCCATACTGTTATAACGTAGTAACACGCTTTCATAAAGGCCCCATAGCGAATATTGAAGTATCTCAAGAAAACGTATCAGACCCAAGTATTCGTTTTCTTAACTTTCTACCCTGTCGTAAATTCATCTGAATAGGATTTTTTCATTTAACGGCAGAGCGGAAAAATATGACTCATAAAAGAAAACTTTTATGCTCTCACTGGATGCTGCCCTTGAAAGTAGAAGTTATCTTTTACATCCTGCATTTGATATTAAATAATAAATAGTTGTTTGCTAAATATACCTAGGGATTTGTTCATCAAATTTTTGACCTTGATGTTTTTATTTATTAAGATCGTAAACGGAAATGTGTTTGCTTATTATTGCATCTGTTGTCAGAAATGAAAGCGTTGACAGAATTTAGGTCATAAATATTCCAAAAACTATCTCATTTAACTCAAGAATTTATAATACAGCAGAATATATAATTTTGTTTGTTTTAGCCTAATAAGAATGGCGATAGAATAGTTATTTCGAATTTCAAAACTGGAGGTGCATTGAGTTTGAAAGTATCTCTGATCATTTAAGAATGAGCTTTTTTTTACGTAAGGTATTTCAAAAGATGAGCACAAGAAGAAATATCTCTCGATTCATACGTTGTAGGGCTAAGTATTCAAATTAATGATAACCAGAGCCCTCTGTAGAGACAATATTAAATGTATTATGTTTAAGGGAGTTTTTCTCAGAATCTTTAAAAAAATTAAAAGTGTATTCAGGAGTTTTCTTATATTACATTGAAATTAATTTTTTTATATTACACTGAAATAAACATTTTATAAAACATAGTTCTGTACTTAAAAATTATTTTAAGCATAGGTATGAAAAACGTCTGAGTAAAAAGAATTGTAAAAATCATTGGGAAAATTTTTGAAAAATTACCTTGTGCAGAAGAAATATGTATTCAGGAACACATCATTTAAAATGCGCATAAAATGTCATAATAAGTTTATAAAACTATAAACAATAATATCTTAAATATTTCGTAGAATCATTAATTAACAGATTTTAAGAAAAATGCACATGTACATACTCTTAAGTTGATATAACTCAATTCAGATACTTATATAAAACTGAATTTTCGATGATTCTAAGTTTGATAAAAAATTCTACTAATTTTAGTAAGATAATGAATTAGAAAATTTAAAATTATAACAATTTTAAATTTGTAAAGTGTCTGATGTTTTGAAACCTTTCACGCAATTAATCAAATGTGGTAATTTGACTGCTTTTTTTCCAGAAAAAAGAATATTTTGTTGATTTAGAAAGCCTAAGAGATATAAGTTTATTAGTTCCTTGTACGAAGTAAAGGAAGTATTGGAATCACGAAAAATTACGGGTACCATGGTTTAACGAAAATATCCATTTTGACCACTATCGAAAGCAATTTTACGATGTTTTTGCGTGACATCTGAGCGTAAGGACAGAATAAAGGACTATGTTTCCCCAAACATATTATAAAACTGATTTAAATTTGGATTCAGTCGAGATTTTTTTCTTGGTGTTTATACATACCTATGTATGTATGTATCGCACAGAACTAAAAAACGAGTAGCCTCAGAACGTTGAAATTTTGTATACAGGACTGTTATAACATGCAGATGTGCACCTCCCCTTTTTGGTTGCAATCTGCCGTACGAAAAGTGTATGAATATATGTTACTCGGCTCAATGAGCTCAGTTTTATTATTCTTATATATGCTAAAATTGCGCATTTTATGCTTTAAAAATGACTGAATTATGTTGTGCTTATCTTCCGGTAAGAATTTCACGCCTTTAGTAAATCTGCGCGCAATCTTTGTAGAATTATCAACAATTGAAAAACTGTTTAAGTGCGGCTAAGCCTAATTATTTTTACCATAGCACCCATACTTGTTTACATTTGAAATATACCAGAATAGCGGATTTTTTGCTTATCTAGAGAAACTACGCCTCGCAGCAACAAAGATAACCCTTGCTTTTATTATTGCAAGCATGATTTAATTCTGGAATTTAATCGAGGAAATAAGTGTACTTCGTAAATTTAATATAGATGTTTTGAGTTTTTATGCCCGAAGTGATAACTGAGTTAATTGAATAAAAAATACTGAATCGTTTGTGAAAACCTGTTTTATCTGAGTCCAAAGGGGCTTTGTCCTTGAAAGGTCTATTGTTTCCATTTTGCGATTTTGCGTCGAATCAGTCTGAAATTCCGTTTCACTCTTCAAATTGTTGCCACCAAATGTTATCACCCTGCATTTGAAGAAATTAAACAATGAAGAATCTGCATAAATGTATGCATATTTCTGGCATTGTGATAAAACAACAGTACTCAGAGCCATCCAATTTTAAATGACGTAATCCTACTGCCAATATGGCCATCTGGAAGCCCAAATTTTAATTTTGGAATTTGTTTTATTATCGATTTCATATTTTATAAAACTTTAACGAATTTTTGATAACCAACTCAAGAATTTCAAAGCAAGTAATGACAACTTTATACAGAAAAAACATTTTATCTCGAGAGCGTGGGACTGTGCATCGGAAATTCTAAAGATATACTCAGTTTAAAATTATTTTGCGATATTGCTCTTGAATTGAATTTTATGGTTTCAGTGCGAAGAACATGATATTTAATAAATAAAGGTACCCACAAAATGTTAAAAAAACGCCCATTTGGACGTAATTTAAAATCTGAGACCTTTCAGATTTTCTTTGTTTCCTTCTTTGTTTAATTTCTGTTTTACATCGTTTTAAATTTATTATAGTATTTGAATAGAACATGTGGCAACGATTAGATAACTATTCTTGTGCATTCTGAGTTATAAAATGATTGAGATGTGTTGATGTTAATCATGTTCACTTGTCTGACAAAGTAAGACGAAGCCCACGAGAATTCTCGTGTCAAGGAGCACAAGATTACGCCTGTCAGTTGCAACAGCCTTGAGCACCTAACAGGTGGCAGCGCGATTTGGCTCAGCTCCGCCCCCAGTTTTGATGGAGAGCACACCGGGGAGACGGGTCCGAGGGTCTCCCACCCCTCTACCCTACAGCCAAACCACATGAGAAGACTTTCGGCTCGCCGCCTATTTAGAGTGCCGCCATGCCGCACTGAAACTATACAAGCATCCATGCCTTCTTTGGGATTCGAACCCGAGCTCTTCGGCACGGCAGTCAGCGACGCTAACCGCTATATCGGTTGGGCGCCTGATGTTTAGTGAAGCTAGCGCCAGAGTGTCGCTATGGTAATCAAATATAATTAATTTGAAGGAGTGCATTTATTTTATTGTGGTTTATGCGTTATGGACGAAGTTGATTTAATTCAATCCAATAAGTTTAAATGAAGTGCAAAATGCGTATAATTTAATATTCCGTACAAGGAAGTCATGTAGTGTACAAATGAGATTTTTATTCTTAATTAATATTTAAAAAACAAAGCAAGAAATTTAACATTGTGAAGGACACCCGGAAACGCTGAGGAAATCAACATTTCTATACTGTACCAGTTTCTATACATTCTAGACTATACCTGTATACTTTAATATATGTTCCAAAGAATATCCGGTAGTATTTCTATGCGAGTAAGGTATTGCTAATTTCATCGTTAATTAATGACGTGGAAATGGCCCAAGGAATGCTTTTCGGAAAGCACTTGATTGGACTCTGCGTTCGTTGTATTTATGTTCTACTGAGTGTTTGCAGGCACTATGCAGACCTCATTGAATACCTTACTTACCTTACTCAATGAATACCTTACCAGTCATAGCTGAGTTGCAGGTAGGCACAAAATGTGCCTGACTAAGCAGTCACTTGCAAAAACTGCAACAGCTAGTATACATAATGCAAAGCCAAACAATCTCATAGTTACCACACAGCATGAAGATTACATATTATTAAGTGAGTCTATGATTTTCGGCATTGCAGCTGAATTTTAAGTTTGTCACAATCCAATTTTACTATTTTGAACAGAATTAATTGTGACTAGTGGCCTCTGTCACAAATAATTTACACACCTATTGTGACCATAACCAACGAGATGGAATGAGTTTAGGATTAGATTTACTCTTTATATATACATAGTAAAAATGCAAAGAAAAGACGGAGCAGCGTCGATGCGTATTAGCTATATAGCAGGGGTGGCCAACGTTTTTGTATATAAGATCTACTTTTTATCTCAAAAGTGTGTCGCGATCGACTTGTTGTCATAGGTGTAGTCTAAGGGGGGAGAAGGGTGTAAAATACATACAATGTTTATACACTGTGCTTCAATATAAGGTGCATTCCAGCGAGGTATGGGTAGATTAGTAAAACATACGTTCAAAACCTGTTTTTAATTTTTTATAGCATTTATTAAGTTTTCGAGATGTGGGTTCATGAAGAAAATAAATTTCCAGACCCAACTTTTAATAGCAGCATTGTGTACATGTGGTACCTAAAAAATTCGATTTTCCTACACTTTTTTAAGAAAGATTTTTACTAACTTAAAATGCAGTTTTTTTAACTTATAATGCAGTATTATTATGTTTGTTCGTTAATATTAAAAAGTTGTTGCAAAAATGCAGAGTATGACTAATAATTTGATTTCAATATATTACTTCGCATTTTTTGGGTCAAGAGAATTTATCATGAAAGAATTAGCACGGCTTACTTTTTGATAATCTATCAATAGCTCGCTGAGCATACCTTGTACTGAAATATAGATATAAGGTTTAATCCACCTATGTAAAAAATAACAACGGTAATTATTTAAAGATGCCAAAAACTCTTGTCAATGGAAAAAGGAACATGGATAATTATTAACAATATTTATTAATTTAAAGTAGCTACAGGTAAAGGCAGACTTAAAATTTACTTTATTGCCTTAACATCAGTGGGAAGACTGAGTCTGCATGTCAGTTACCAAAGAATCATAATTAGGTGTATATCCTGACAAAGATAATAATAATAAGTCTTCGCTATGGGAATCAGTCAGGACAAAACTTTGTTTAGTTTTAGTTAGTTTCAAGTATGAAAATGCCGATTCGCATAGGTATGAAAATGCCGATTCGCATAGGTATGTAAATCCGAAACAAGAATAGATATATTCGCTGCATTTGGTGAAACTGGGATATTTTTTTTGGTTGACATATTTTCAAAAGTCTTCTTCGAATTTCCAGGCTTCCAAGACTGAGTCAGTTTGTAAAATTATAATTTCATTTTCTAATGTCTTTTGATCCATATGAAATATGTCTGAAATATTTTGGCTGATGCGTTTCACACTTAAATCTTTTTTAAAAGGAAAGGTATGAATTCCACAGTTTCTTTAATTTTTTTAAAATCCTGGAATCTTATCTCAAAATTTTCAGTTACTTTTTGGATTTCCGCGACATATTTCTCGATCTTATAATTAAGATTTTTTATGTTTTTGTAGGTTATCCGCCAGATTTGGAAAATGATTCAGATTATTTTGTTGCAAATCTTCTATTAGCAACATAAATTTTGTTTTATATGCGTCTATACAGTTGATCATATAAATTACTGTTTTACTTTTGTCTTATAATTCTAAATTTAAATAACTTAATATCGAATTAAAATCAGTAAGAAATGCTCAGTCACTGAGCCAAATTTCGTCATTTAAATTTTCACAGTTTCCATCTTGTTCGTGAAGAAAATCTATAATTTCAGGCAATAAATCACGAAATCGCTGCAAAAATTTATCTCTGCTTAGTCATCTGACATCGGTATGTAGTAATAATTCAGCTTGGCCTTCATCGACTTGCAAATGGAAGAGATGTCTTTTGAAGGAACTTCCTCGAACTAAATTAACAATTTTAAATGCTATGTCCATTACCTCTCTGGTGTTTAGTCTCTTGGTAGCTAACACTTGCTTGTGAATTATGCAGTGATAGCTTAAAAAGGCAGGGAATTCATCTTCCTTTTGACATAGGGCTATAAATCCATTCATGCTCCCTACTATTGCAGCTGCACCATCCGTTGTTATTGAGATTAATTTTAAAAGTGGTACTTTCATATCATTGAGCAAGTTTTTAAAGGCTTTGAATATGTCTACACCTCTAGTCCTTTCTTCCGAAGAAGTCATACCCAACAATTCTTCTTTAGACGTAAACTACTTAAAAACTATACAAATGAAAACAAGTAATGGTGCCGTATCACTTATACCTGTCGATTCATCCCTAATGCTAGCCTAATGCTTTCCCCCTTTAAGAAATCACGTCCTTCTTGCAACAAAGATCCTTATGTATTGTTTAATGGATTCTCAGTGAGGTGAATTTTTTACACAAAAAGAAGGGAAATATAGGGATTAGTGACTAGACTTTTAGATAGGGCACACGTGGAAGTTAATTGACAAGGATCATGAAACTTTTTGAGTCTATCTAACTATATATGTTATTAATTTTAATCTATCTTTATTATTTTATGAGTTATTAAACATCAAAATGGGTCCGGGACTTTATAAATACCCTGTATTATTAAGCAAATAATAGCACTAAGCAATGAGAAAAAATAATATTAAAAATAGCAGTGGAATTTAATTAACTTAGTATAAACATATGAACACGTATTTTCAACAGCACTTTGACTAACGATATGCGAAAGATCTGAATTGTTCATTCCAAAGACTTATAAATATTTTACAGAAACGTTCATTTACGAACACTTCACAAAGATTTTGTATTTCATCAGTGCTGTTATGTTCGGACGGCATCCCTCATTTCAGAATTTGTGAGAAATTCACAGATTTCATCATCAACATCTTCAGAAAGTACATCACATAATGCACTTGGATTTTTTTAGATAACAAATGGTATATATCGTCTGGTATCAGTGTTGCAACTTGAGCATTTCCATCAATATCTATCCATGTGTCAAATTCCTCAAAATTCATGTTATTAGAACGATGCTGCTTTTTTTCTTCAACTTCTATGTTTTCATTTATTAAAAGACTGACATAGCTGAGAAAGTTCTTTATTATCTTATTTTAGATGATATTCTAAGACATGAGTGAAACGCGTCAAAAAGGTTACTTTTCTTTGCCAGTTCATTTGCATTTATATTTATATCATCCGTATTACGAAGGACTCTTGTATTTGTCTTGCAGCAATAATATTTTCATATCCGTACAATAATGCATTTACAACATCGTTGAAATAGGGGTTTGGCACTGTATTAAGGACAGACAAATACGTTATGCTGTGTGCAATTGTCAATAAGAAGAAAGAAAGAATTCTTCAGTAAATATTTTTCAGTGAAATAGGATAGCGAACTTATTTCAATAGTTATTCATTAAAAACTATTGGCATCATCCATGTCATAAATATATGAATAATACATTGGTAAACTCTTTAGTCCTTTGAAGCATCTAGGAATTTTTTCTTCTGCTGATTACAAGCATTTCTTAATCATCCATAATGACGCAGCGCGAAATGGTAACACGAGTTTTGAATACTTTTCACTTTTATAATTCTAAATTTAACGTAAATATATATTTTAGGGCACTGCAGACCTGTTTTGGTTGCAATATATTATTTTCAACACGATACTTTGTAGATAATTGATGTCATTCATTTAACAACAGTGTTCCTGTAACAGGTTAATTATTAGCGATTCCTTCTCTAGTAAAGATTTTGTAAAAAAATGTTTCCTTCCATAGGTTAAACAAGCCTTATTTAGCTATAATATCACCATTCACAATTTTTGAGGCTCATTTTTCTGCTTTCTGCCCCATTAAAGGACCAATAAATGTCATAATGTGATGTTTTCCAGAACAGAAGATTCTTTAAAATGTAAAACTTAAAATACAGAGCAGAAATGTTTCGGCATATAAAAGCACGTTTTTCTAGAATTTCAGCTCTTACAACTAATTAAAAAGCAGACATATCGTAATAGAACTTGAGAAACGGGTTCATTTGCACATAAGTTGTGCACATATACTTGTTTCGAAATAGCGTTGGCTTGTTGAAACTGGATTTGATATTCTTATTTGAAGAATTTCTAAAACTTGAAATTTCCAATCGAAAGGAATTAAATTTTATGCAACTTATAAAATCAGTACTTTTACTTCAGCGTAATTCAAAACTTTGGCTCAGAAAGTTTCCAAGAAGGCATACCTCCACTTAGGCAAATAGGCTTCGAGTAATTTGCCGTAATAAAATAAACCAAACCAAACCTACCTCAGCTTAATCACTTAAAAATTACAGCTGGGAGTTCGGCACTACTCTTTCTAGAGATTATCCTTTAAATATTCAGACAGACATAAAGAAAGTGAAGTTCCTCCAAAAAATCATCACTTCTGGCTGTAATGTAATAATTGGGCCTTGGAGGCAATGATGAGTTTTCTTGCGGCAGAAGTATACGTAAAGCTCAGTAAAATAATTAGATAGGTTATTTAAATCGTTCAAAATATTCGGGCACAAGTAAAATGTAGTATAATGAACCGAGTTACGGGAAAAAACATTTCATTACAAAATGTAATCATTACGGTATTAATTTCATAATATAGTATTTATAGATTGCATAAGCTATTCATCCCCCAAGGAATTTAAAATATGGACATGAAAACAGTTTGAGCATAAATAGAATTGTTTTCAATCCCTGAAGTGCGTACGATAACCACATTTAAAAGTTCACTATGCTTTACGAAATAGTAAGCTTACGAAGAATTGAAGGCTTTTATATAATGATTTACGAAGTATTAAAAAATAATTAACACCAGAACTGGAAATAATTTTTATATACACGGAAAGACGTTGCTTTGTACTGTCAAACTGTTATATTAATTTACCGCACTAAATGAATCCATATTGAGTAAAACATCATTTCAAAAAATTGTATTAGAAAAATATCAAATTTTGTTAAAGCAAAAACATGTACGCATTTACCTAAAATTAATATAAAATAATAAAAGGGTAAAAAGTTCAGTATATAGGGTGATTAACTACCAGACCGTCAAACTCGCAGGGTGTATACGCGGTACAAAGACGACTCGAAATTACATAGGAATGAAGGATCGCAAATGCTGTAGTTGGGAGCTATGGTGCAAAAAAAAAAAAAAGAACAGAATCAGCAACGCATTAATGGGACAGAAAACATTCTATTGAAAGGTCTTGTACAACAAGTGTTCGAAATTACGACCAGAAGTCGGCTGGCAGGCCTGAGAGCGACACTGCGTGGAATTCTTTACATTCTGGATGATTCCTGGTGTGCCACGTATCTTCCTGGCAGCTACAGATATTCGAGCGACGAGGTCTTCAATTGAAGGAATGGGCGTCACGTACGCCAAACTCCTATGTGACCCCAGAAGAAGAAGTCCATGCGTTATAGGTCCAGTGATCTGGCAGACTAATGAACAGGGCTACCACGACCTATCCACCGCTGTCCAGGGGTTACGTCGAGGTGTCGGCTGACGTCAATCGTGTAATGTGGAAGAGCCCCGTTATGCTGGTACCACATGGACCTAAACCGGAGTTATCACGTTTGGACTTCTTCTTCTGGGGTCACATGAAGAGTTTGTTGTACGACACTCCCGTTCCTGTAGTTGAAGACCTCATCGCTCGAACATCTGTAGCTGCCGGGAGGATACGTGACATGCCAGGAGCCTTAAGAGAAGGAATTCTATGCAACACTGCTTTCAAGCCTGCCAGATGACTTCTGGTCGCACTTTCGAGCACCTGTTATAGCACAACCTTTCAGTCAAATATTTTGTGTTCCATCAATGTGTTGCTGTTTCTGTTCATTTTCTCTGCTTCTTTGCACCATAACTCGCAACTACGGCATTTGCGACCCTGCATTCCTATATGATTCCGAGTCGTCTCTATACCCCCTACAAACACTGCAAGTTTGTCAGTCTGGTAGCGAATCACCCTGTATAATAGAAAGGGTTTTATTGTTTATTTAGAAAATCAACTAAAAAACCAATATTTTTTAAGCAAAAAATGTCAAATTTTTTGCCTTCGGCCATCACGTGACAAGAATTACATTTGCTAATTTCCGCCTTGTTTCAAGGTTTTTTTTTTTCATTCGGATAATTTTCTTTAATAAATTCACATGCTTATCAGTTGGCATTGAATGAAATGTTCCGTTTCCAGATTTTCTTCCATTTCACTTTCTTCTCCATAAGGCCCTCCTTCTTCTGTGTTGATGACAGATTAGTCATCCAGAGGCTGAAATTTCGTTTGAATACTGTTTATGATACTGGTAGCATCCAATGAGTCAAAACCTAAGTTTTATACGAGTTTTACGACTTCTTCTGAGATTGTATCCATTTTAAAATCAAAATAGCAACAATCATTGTCGCAGTGAGGCAAAAGATATCAACACACATTTCTCATATGATTTTCACTCATTTTATTTCCTGCGTGTCCGATATTTTCAATAGCATTTCAGACATTGTAATTTTCCCAAATTGTGATTAGGAGATGGGGCGTTTTCACCCGAGATTGTTCCGATTGCTTATGAAATCGTACTTCTCAAATAAAATGCCTTAAATATTGAAATAACTTCTTACTCCATGGGTTGTAGCTTGGTAGTAGTATTTGGGGAAGGAAATGAATTCTAAACGTTGTTACAAAGTCCAGTAGGATGACCTTCAACATTATCTATTAACAATAATGCTTTAAAGGCTATATTTTATTTTTCAGAGTAACTTTTAACGAAGGGACAAAAGTAATCTTAAAACAACTTTCAAACACTATTTTAGCAAAAACTTTTTTTACTGGAACGGCCAAAGCAGAGGTAATGAGTTTTTAGAACCTGCCTCTGAAGCATAAGAGATTTCAGGACGATACGCAAAAATGGGCGTCACCAGACGCATTTCGTCCAAATGAGAAGGTAATTCGATCCTTTGATGCTTTATAACCTGGGTGAGGTTTTTCTTTTTCTGGCAAATAAGTTCTAGAAAGCAGCTTTCTCCAGTATAACCACTTTTGTCTACGTTAAAAATTTGTAAAGGTAGCTTTCTTCTTTTAATAAATCCTTTTTACTTCTTCTGGGAATATTGACGCTGCTTCTTTATCTGTACCTGTGGTTTCACTCACTCACATGCCGTTCAACTATGAGCCCTGAGCGGTTTTTGAAGTGAAAGTACCACTCACGGCTTATTTGAAAATTTTTATCAATTTTGTGTTTTTCTGTATTTTTTCAAGTGTAAAACAAATACTTGATGCTTTTGATTGAATATCTATTTTACCTAAGGGAATTTATTTTTGGCACAGTTGTCAATCCAAAGTAAGATAATTCTTTCCATATTTATCCTCAAAAGACTACTTTGTCTTACAAATTTCTTGGAAATTTAATATCCATCCTTCTTGGAAAAATATCCATTCCATACTCCTTACATTTCTGTTTACCTTTCATAATCTTCAGAACTGAACATTTATTAATTTTTTCATCTCTTGAAATCTTGACGCCTGATGCACACTCCTCATGGATTTTAATAATTTCTAGCTTTTCTTGTAAGTCGGTTTTTTGTAAGCTGTTTTTCTTATAAGCTGTGTAATTTACGCCTGTTTGGTTTATTGCAATTAGTATCAGATTTTCGTTTCTTATTCATCATAAATGGGTTTAGGAATGAATTATAAATAAAAATTTTAAATCAGAGAATCAGGTGGCATGAACTAGATGCAGAGAATGACAAATGGTCATGTGGCACAGCTATTGTAGAGGCTGAAGATAAGTTCGTCTGTGTGAGTCTGCCAGGTCTCTTGCGCGTACGACCAGTATGTATATCGTACGACCAGTTGTACATATTTTAACGGGAACACTTAGGCTGTATTGTTTTGGAGCAAAATCTTTCCGAACAGCACAGTAGTGAATCAATCAGTACTGAGTTAAATACTAACCATGCTATAGCAGGGCCAGCACCGAATGAAGCTGCACTATGAGAGGTACTTCTGTACATGTAAGTTTTCTGCTACTGAACTTTAATATTAGGCATGTTTCTACACACGTACACAAAACGTAATTTAGTAGAAGAAGAATATTATTTTTCTCAAGTAATTTGCTTTTCAATATGGGATCATAATACCAAAGAAGCGAAGTATATTCCATAATAACCTCATAATTCTTACTGATATTTTATTGTATATGAAATCGTAGCTGAAAGAAAGAATATCTACAGCATTTTGGTAATACGTTATGATGACTGTTTTCAACCCGGAATCAAAAATAATGCACTTAAGCAATAATTAGCTTTCCTATTGCAAAAATTAACTGTTTCTTTAATTATTGATTGATGGATTAATGATCTAAGATTCCTCATATGCAGTTTATTCGTATTTGTTATAAGCAAAGAATCTAATTTAAAACTGATTTTGCTGTGCTATGTCGCTAGTGCGATATTTTGAAATCCGGGGGCATTGCTACGTGGTATATCAATTTTTAGGCATTTCCGGTATTAATTAAATAATATTCTAAATGTTAATAAATATTATAATACTAATTACACAGTCCAGTCACATTAATGTGACCACCACGTACTTTCCATGTCAGAGTTAAATAACCAATCACAGAAGGCAGGTGGCAGCACAGTGCAGTTGAGCGTATATAAAGGGTGTGTGAGGGCTTCGGAAAACATTTCAATCGTTGGCTTAATGCAGAAACGAAGCGATTTATCCGACTTCCAAAAGGGCATGATCATTGGCTTTCGGGCCAAGGGTGGAAGCATTTCCGAAACGGCTGAGTTTGTGAACTGTTCGCGTGCCGCCGTGGTAAAAGTGTACCGTGCATGGCAAAATGGGACTGTCCAAAATCAGCGACGTGGCAAATGTGGTGCACCACGGGCCATAGATG
>KK118196.1:121019-139698 GCA_000611955.2 Stegodyphus mimosarum | reverse complement strand
TGGAAGGCACAATGGATCAATACAAGTACGCATCTGTCCTTGCGGACCATGTTCACCCCTACATGCGCATTGTTTTTCCTCAGGATGATGGCATCTTCCAGCAGGACAATGCGAGGTGCCATACAGCTGCCAGTGTACGTGCGTGGTTCGAAGAGCACCAGGATGAGTTTACCGTCCTCCCCTGGCCAGCAAACTCACCTGACTTAAACCCAATCGAGCATCTGTGGGACCATCTCGATCGAGTTGTTCGCGCCATGGATCCTCAACCGCGTAATCTAGCGCAGCTGGCCACGGCATTAGAGTCGGCATGGCTCAACATCCCAGAGAACACCTTCAGGGACCTATGTGACTCTCTTCCTGCACGTCTCGCAGCAGTCCGCTCTGCGAAAGGTGGTTATTCTGGCTTTTGACAGATGGTCACATTAATGTGACTGGACTGTGTAATATTAATTAAAAAGCTGACTCAAATATTAAAAAGCTGACTCAAATATTAAAAATGTCGCAAATTATTAAAAGTATTGGATACTTCAATGCAGTAATGATTTTATTTATTGATATACAGAAGGTAAAAACCAGAATAGAATTTAAAATAGGAGAAATGAAAATATCGGCTTATTATATTCAAGAAGCACAGAACATTGGTTGGGAGGTTTTGGAATCATATCTGCATATCGGTTGAACTGTGTCTGAATAAAGGACTGCAAATTTAATTTTTCAAAATTATCGGAAAATTAATAAAAGTACTTTGAATTACAAAATCTGATAACATTTTAATAAAACGGACTGAAAGCAAAAAGAACGAACAGACATACCGGAAGTTTAACTGATTAACGCTACGAATACATTTTTGGAATCAGACGATTTAATATATGTAGCTTAACCGCATAAGGATGTCATCGACTGAAATAATTTGCCATTAATATTCATTCTGAGATTTTCACAATTTTTGAATAGTTGTTATTCGCAACTTCTGGATCACCCGGTATAATTTACAAAAATTACTGAGTAAATGTAATATTCCCATTATATCTTAACTAAGTATTTTATACACTTGACAATTTCAATTTAAAGAATTCCTTTTTAAGTTTCATTATTTGGTGAATTAAATTGTCGCATTATTTTTTGCGAAAATGTTATTTTTATGTTTTTAGAGTTAATATTCCATTCGTGTACTAAATGTTGCTTCTTTTTGTTTAAAAAGATAATAAATAAGAATTCCATCATGTGGTATAAATAACTTTTCCTTCATGTAAAATAAAAAATATTAAAGTACATCAAATTAGCAAAATTTCTTCAGTTTCATGACGAACGAAATCATTTGTTGGTATTTCAATTTTTCTTTATCTTCAATGCCAATAGATGGCACTACAGTATCAGTACGATACTCGTGCGATGGTAGATAAGAATCTGCATGCTTTTTTACTGTCTTTTTTTTTAATTTAAAGAAAAAGAAAAATGAAATGATTTCTTCCTTAAAAAAGAATGCAGCAGGTATAAATAAAACACATTTATTCGTAAGATGCCTCTAATGTAATATTCCAAAACAATCGATTTGTTGATCTTGAAGACTATCATAGTAATAAACATTCTTCGGATGTCTTGAGTAAGAGTCTGAGAGGTAACGAGAAAAATAAAACATAACTATAAAACTTTATTACAGACGAAACATGATCTTTAATTCAGTTCTCCTCATTTTTTTAATTATTTGTTTTCTTTACTGTTAGAGGAGTTTTTGAATTTGTTTGTAGATGGAAGGATATTTGCTGCAAATTCGTACAAAAAATTGCTTTTTAAAATTTTATGTCACAGAATTTAACGTTTATTAAGCATTTTCCTATTATAAGTTGAAACTACATGCGAACTGCACATTATTCTTTTTTTTTCCGAGGGATCTATTATAGAAACAAATTACAAGAAACTATACATTACTCCAGGTGTTTTTAACCCCTGCCCTCGAAGCTATTTTTGTGCGCCTGCGACTGTCCACTATATACTATATCAACATCAGCCGTGACCAACTCGCAGCCCGCCACGATTTTTTGTGTAACCGCGAGATTCATCATACTTTTAGAAATAAAATATAAACCGTAAAATTATTGTACTGGCAATACGTTTTTGTTAACACTAGTACTATTTTGTCTTATCGACTGTTATTGTCGTTGAAGACCCTCGCGTTGAATTTGTTGCACATTAAGAATTTTCTCGGAGATTTAACTTTTAAAACTGTTTAATTTTTATTTTAGGTTTCTTACCTTAAAATGAGCTCTTCAAACAAAAGGCAATGAATGTATCATTTCAACAGCGGATGGGAAGAAGACTACAGCTTTATACAAAGAAAACACAAGTATGTTTGTTTGATTTGCAATAGTACTGCATCAATTTTGAAGAAACATAACCTCAAATGCCATTTCATGAATAATCACAGTACTTTCGACCTTGATTATCCGTCTAAAATAGAGTTGAGAAAAATTAGTCAGCTTAAACCAAGGCTATCTTCCCAGCAAGCGGTGTTTTATTAATCGTGCAAATAAAAATAAAAATACCATAATCGCTTCCTTCAAAATTTCTCATTTATTGGCAAAAAGTAAAAACTTTTTTTCTGGAAGCGATTAATCAAGAAAGCACTTCTAACGTGAGCTGATGCGTTGTTTGAATTATTTTGTAATAAACAAGCGATTATTACAGCAATACAAGATGTTCAGTTATCTAACGATGCAACTACTAAGAAAATACAGATGCTACCAGATAATTTATCAGTTGAACGATGATATGCAAAAATGTGAATGGTTTTCACTTCAGTTAGACGAGCCGACAGATTTATCTGATACAGCACAATTGGCAGTATACATAAGGATGGTTTTTAGTGATTTTAGTCTCAAAGAAGAACTACTAGAATTACTGTTAATGCATGGGCAAACAAGAGGAGAAGATACCTGTAATATCTTTAAAAATTATGCTAAAGAAATTAATATGCCTTTACAAAAGGTATCAGCAATAGTTACTGATGGAGCTCCATCAATGGTGGGCTGCAATAATGGATGAATGTCTAATTGCAAAAGAGATGAATATTTAACGTTCTTCAAGAATTCTCATTGCATTATTCACCAAGAAGCATGTGCATATTATCCTTTGATCATGTCATGAATTTAGTTATAAAAATAATCAACAAAATTCAAACAAATCCTTTGTCACACAGAATCTATAAATCGATTGTAGAAGAGAGCAATTCTTCAAAAT
Source organism: Stegodyphus mimosarum (assembly GCA_000611955.2). Classification (NCBI taxonomy): domain Eukaryota; kingdom Metazoa; phylum Arthropoda; class Arachnida; order Araneae; family Eresidae; genus Stegodyphus; species Stegodyphus mimosarum. The sequence goes on along the minus strand of KK118196.1, from coordinate 136,461 downwards.
GTGACCTTATTTAACACCCAGACATAAGATGGTTAAGTAGAGGTAAAGCTCTCGCCCGATTTTTTGAACATCTAGAAATGATTAAAATACTTCATTTCAAAATGTGAATATTTTGAACAATTGGATGACCTTCTCTGGTTGACGGACTTGGAATTTTGAATTGATATTTGTGAAAAATTGAATATTTTAAGCCTTCAACGTCAGGGAAAAAATAAAGATATAGTGGAAATGAATTCTGCAATTAATAGTTTTAAATCAAAATTACAATTCTGAGAAGAAAATTTATCAAAAATGTCTCTCGATCATATTCCACGAATAAAAAAAATCATTGGTGAAAATTCGTTTGACCCCAAATTTATTTATTGGTCACCTTCAGAAGCTTTCGGAAGAATTCGGAAATAGATTCCAGCAGTTTTCAATTACTGAGCCAGTGACTTTAGTTTTTGTAAACCCATTCAATTCTCAAGTTAATATTTCCGAAATTTCAAATTCCATGGGGAAAATTATTCAGTAAGAAGCATCTTAAATTGAAGATGAGATTTTAAATACACAGACTGATATTGTATTAAAATCGTGCGACTTTAAGAAAATATTTGGAATCTAGCCGAAGATAAAAATATCCCCTTTTGAAAAAAGGAGCTTACAAATTACAATCCTGTTTCGGTTCCACATATTTATGTAAATCTTTGTTTTAAACAATGACACAATTAAATCGACAATCAGATCTGGACTTGACGATAGCAGTTTCAAAGATGCTATAAGATTGGGAAAATCGTCCTATACACCTGACTATGAAAAATTAGTGGTTAATATGCAATGACAAAAATCGCAATAAATGTAACTATTTTGAATTCTTTGTTACCTTTTTAGTGTAGTATATTGTTTATGATGCTTATCATTGCAATAAAATAAAGAAATATTAAGAAGCGTTATACGTTTTTTTGAATTGCGCCCGCCAGCAATTTCCCGTTTGTTAGATGTGCCTAGACGGGGAATAAGGTTAAGAAACCTTGCATTAGTGGTACTTACATTATTACAGCACTATACAATCTGTGAGGAAAGCGTTTCCGACTATGCCTTGCTATGCAATTTCCCATCGTCTTGGTGTACTCTCTCTTTCCTGAAAGTTTGTCACCGCTGTACTATTACACTCTGTATATAAAGACACATATATACGTATATGAAATTCGAGCCAGACTTTGAAAGAGGCTTAAAATGAGGCCACAGGAAGAAAATCATTAATATGAAAAAATAAAAACTTTCCGTAAGCGAAGATTCAGAATCGAAAATTACTGAATATGACTACTTTGCATTAGTTCTGAATATGATTACTATGAATACGAATATGACTACTTAGAATCAGCTCCCAGAGAAGAATTAGAAAATACATATTGAAAGCAAATAAGAAGTATAAAGAAACACAGTCCTACAAAGATGTAAATGCTTCAACAAATTTCTCAAAAGGTTTAGTTGGCTTTAAAAATTGCCAAGAATTCTGTAGGGGGAAGCAAATTTTCTACATTCATTTGAAAATTCTATAATATTTTGAAATAACAATCTAGTTTGCTGATGTTCAAGAACTTGTAGCTCTTCAGAGATATCGACGTCTTTTAGAGCACTTGCTTTCAGAGACATGAGTATAAAATGTTCTTTAAGAGCTATTTCACCAGGGATTTCCTGGACGGACAAAAATGAGGCTCTACAGGACCTACTTTCTTGGTAAGAAGTTCTGATTTTCTTAGATTTATGCTGTGGATTGGGAAATTTTGTGTCCATTAGAGGCCAAGCGGCAGATATAGGGGTAGAGGAAAAAACAAAGGGAACATCAGAGAGTCATAATAAATCACTAGGTGTTGTTCTCACTTACTAGCCTTCTTTTCGGATTTAAAGCTATATTGTGTCACGGCACTGAGCAGCCGCGTAGCATCATGCGTATCCCAGGCAATGAGATCTTAATATTCGGTGCACTGAATGAAACGAAATTATGATAGGATAATAGACTGAATTAATGAAGTTAGTTTGTTTCCATTAGTTATCACGCACAGTTAACCAATGCTATTTATGTTTAGGCAATAAATTGAAGTATGCATATAATACTATACACGGAGTATTAATTTCTTCTGTTACAATTATTTAATTTGTTAATCTCTATCACTCAGTCAAAATGAAAGGAGCATGTTTCTATAGCTATAGCTCTGAATATCTACGAATTATAAGTCTCAATACTTGATATAGTTCTGTCCCATGTGCTGCTAATTTTGTCATGATACTAATTATTTTTTTGATCATGTGTGGAATTTGATCATAATCTTTTGGAAAAACATTCGCTGTTGGCCAAGCTGTTTAAATGGAAACCAAATGCTAAACGTCATTTAAAGATAAAACTGATCTGCATCTCCCGTTTTCCCGCATACAAAGGTATAGCTGTAAAGGAAATAGCTCTCTCATGAAAATATGTCCGAAAATGGCCGTGACCTGATATATATAAGAAAAGATAACGTTTGGTGTTGCTATACTTTTCATTCACTTTTTGAAGAAAACAATGGGCTCCCAATCCTTCTAGTGTCTTGCCCCATCAATTTTGTCATCTTGATAAGGATTTCCATTTTAGCTAGAATTTTAAGTATGACCAAGGCCACAGTGTACTATAAATTCACTTCCTTGATTAATTACTGCTGTTTTTTACATTTATCGGCTTTTTATTTCCTTGATGTTCATATGGCTTTTGATCCATGAGATTTCAATTTTCATACTTTGCGATGAGTTTGAGAACATATTGATGTCATTTATAATGTTTAATGTACCCGTCGGAATTTTAATTGCCAACAAAGCAGCCTGGCCATTTACTCTGATGTGCATTTTTCCGAGGTGATATTCTGCTACTGTGCCGCTCAAATTGCTACCAGTTCTGCTTGGAACTCGTTAATTTAGGGTTTCATATGTCCAATACAGATGACTGAAGGATTCTTCATTAATATAAAATACGCAGCGCAGCCAACTTTCTAACCTATTTTAGATCCATCTGTAAATGCATTACGAATTACATAGGAACCCATGCCCGGAAATGTCAGGGTTAAGTGGTAGCAGACGTAGAAGGTGGGAAAAGAAACAAGAGTGATTAAACAAGAGCGATCCTCTTCTTTCGATGATGAAAAAATTGTGCAGTCTTACGGACATCTTTTTCATAACTCTAGATTCATAGCGACAGCGATAAATACGACTAAAGTTATCCTCCGTAACACTTTTTCCTACTTTTGCAATGTTAATATGTTATATTTCAAGCAATGTGAATCTTAAAATATTAGGATTAGTGGCAAGAAATATGTAAGCCATCTTAATGTCTATATAATGCTTGAAAAAACTGTTGTCAGAGAGACGACTACTCTCAGAGATGAATGCAACTACATCAAGCTGCACAAAAGCGGAACCTTAAACACATTACTACTATATATTCCGCATCTTCTGAAAGCGCCGAGATGAAGTAATGAGAATGTTACGACATGAATAAATTACACAAAATTTTTAAGAAATTACAATTTCACAGTATTTTGCAGCTCAGTTCAACTGAAACAGGGATATAACGTTTGAGAAATAATACATTAAAAAAATAAAAGCAGCTCAAATGACTAATTCGAAAAATGTCGTTTCGTATTAGTTACTCCCGAAAAATAGGTATCATCTGTATATTTGCAATTAGTTTAAAATATATAACCAAATAATTTGCTGGGTATTTACTAAATAATCATATTTAATAAAAGTAAATAATTACTTCGAGCTAATTTTTAACTTGGATTATTTGCATTTCAGTATAAACTATTTTTAAAATTTTCATATGACTAAATAAAAAAAATAATAGAAACCTCTTCCTTTAGGAAGTCCTGTCAACATTTTAAATATTAGAGTTTCGAAGATAATAATCGTCGCTAATGAATTAACATAATTATTTCAATAATCTCTTTGCCAGCTTCCCTCCTATCGTCAGAATCTCTAAAACGTGCTGCAGGGCTGGGTTGGAGAACCGTAACCGTCATGGATTTATTACGTCCAATTAGATTTAAACTGTAACCGCTTGGAATGGAAGTGGCTGAGACTAATGCGAAGGACCTTATTTAACGAGGAAATGTCATTTGGACTGAGATAATGAGCATTTGTTTCCTGACTGGAGCAGTATAAACTGATAACGAAGTACTAAATGCCGCGCTTCATGCAGTAGTTAAGGAACCTTCTCTTTTAAAGTCTGCAAATAGATTTTTGCCTTAGTTTAGGAGAGCCTCAAATAATTTCTAAAGAAGAAAAAAGTTATTGAGCTATAAAGTATTACTCCATTTTCAAGAGCTTATTTATTCTTAACCTTATTTTCATTGTTCTTGATTGCCTTGAATGAATGCTTAGGTATACCAGAGTAACATTTACATTATCGTGTATTTAAAAGTATATGACTTCAAAAGAATTAAATAGAAAATGAAATGATAATTTATAATTAATTACACTATTTCTGGAAAATGACTGCTGATTTCCAGAATTTAAAAATGTTTTTGTTCTAATTTTTTTCGAAATTTTAAATCAGAAATATGTTTAAACAATAGTTATTTTGAAATAGTCATTAAGCTATATTAAAATGAAACGAGTTCATACTTTTAGTTTCTATAAATTAATTTGAATTGATGATATGCTTAATAAAATTAATTGGGCTCAAATTTAGAAAGACATTTTTTACTGAATATTTCAGGTTATAGTTATATGCACAGTTATCTGGGAAGTTTGGTGAACATTGATGAAGTCCCCTCTTTTCTTGAACTTTCTTGAAAATAAAAGTTTTGCTGGAAACAATTAAAATTCTGATAAGCCATAATTTACCGAATTTGCCCGAAGCTGCGTTTTACATTTTGAAAATGTTCGTAATAATCATCATCTATTAGTTCTATATAAATTTATAGAAAAGAAATTTTAAAAAATCTATACATTTTTTCTTACATGATTATTCGAAGCTGACAGCAGTTCGTAAAATGAAATTTAACTGACATCAAAATTACTTTTGTCTCGATTTTTTTTCATTTGTTTTTAAGTAGTGAGGAGTGGAAGTTTGAAAATATAGCTGGAAATAAAAACCTCGACAGCATTTGATGCCAAAATGTGTTCTGAGTATTTAACCGAATTTTGAAATTTAATTTGAATGCCAACCTCAATGCGTAATATAGGAACTTAAAGATAATTTTATACAGAATCCAAATTATGTTTATGATTAAAATAAAAACATTACTGCAAATATTCTATATCATAAAATGAAGTAAATTATACAATTAATATGCTTTTTTAAATGATAAACTACGAATACGTTTTTTAATTTCAAAAGAAAATGCTTGAATAAAATTACGAAATGTCAAACATGTTTCGTTATTCATTAAATACTAAATATATTTCAAGTTATATAGGTTATTAATATTTAGTTGGGAACAATCTTAAGCGGTTGATTCGCTATCCATATTACATGATTATTCTTCCATTTGTTTGATTGTTCTTCTATTCTTCCACTGCACCTAGATCTTTGTTGTTTTTAACGAACGATCTTTCCAAAGGTCTGGTAAACCGTTTTCAACCAGTCTGTGCCGCAGTTCTTTTTTTAATGATTCTTGTAAATTACAAATAACGTTTACTTTCAGAAGAAAATACCAATGTAAAATGATCAAGTATCAAACATGTTCCATTAATCATTGAATACTTAATATATTTCAAGTCATATGGGTTATTAATATTTATTTGGAAACAATTTTACGCCGTTGATTCACAATTCATTTTAGATAATTTTCCCTTTTTCAGTTACCTAAAACTTTGTTTCTGTGTTTTTTTAAAAGAACGATTTTTCCAAAAGAACCAATTATCAACCAATCTGCCATTTATAGCTTACGTTGAGATATCACACTGATGATTAAATTCTTCGTTTCTAGAAAAACGTTATTTTTAAGACAAATGAATCAACTACTTCGTTCATTTCCTATCATAAGTTTTTGGCCTTCTCTTTCTCTTGCTGTCTTTTAAATTGCTGGTTAAATTCAAGTTACTAAGGTTCGTAATAACTCTTACTTGAAAACAGCCAAATTTAACAGTTTGAAGGCATGATAATCCTTTACTATGCTGTGGATCCAGATGTTTATAACACCTGTAATTACTTTATTTACAATTTAGCCGCTGCGCGGCCAGCCTTCGTCTGGCTTTTAAGTGTACCAGAAAAATGCTTAAAGAGAACACCAAACATTAAATTCGAAAACGGCACAGAATTTCACTCTGCAGAACAATTTTATCGAAAAAGAAACAAACAACAACGGAAAAAAATTCAGTTAAAAATGCATTACATATAAAAAACATACAACGAAATAAGCAATATCCCTTAATACAAATATTAATTATCCTAATAAATAAATTAACCAACTTCCCTTTGCAAAATCTTAAGAACTCAAATGGTATAAACAGATTAAGAACTTAAACAGATTAAAAAATATCATGCAAAACTTTTTTGTAATTAAAATTATATATAATTAAAACATAATATTACAATGAAATAAGCAATATCCCTTGATACAAATGTTAATTATCCTAATAAAGTAATTAAACAATTTACCGTTGCAAAAAGAAACAACTTTTTAATTTCTTAAAATTTTCAGCCTCTTAAAAACAGTAACATAAGAAATACTATGAAAAATTGTTGCCAAACCGAAATTTTTAAAAGAATGAAACTATTCAAAATGATGCAATTTCATCAAAAATCTATCAACAACAATAAGAAAGGAAAATTGTTGCCAAAACTACATTTTAAAATATCTGAGATGTGAGAAGTGTATTCGGAAGCTTCATTTAAAAAATTTTAAAAAAATACAAAATATTATTATTTTTCCAAAATTCTTTTTTTAAAAGGAGTCGAAAGGATTAAAGTTCAACGTGTCCAAAAATCAAAGGAAAATAAACAGCCCATTTTTTAAAATAAGTTTTTTTTAAAAAAATTCCGCTGAAAAGGTGTTAAGCTCACCTTCCTAAATAAATTCGTATTTAATCGATTTATTGAAATACGAAATTTATTTTAAGTTCGTAAAATAGCTAAGTGTCTACGCTTCACGACGATGTAAAAATGAAATGTATAGAGTGAAATCTCGCTTTCCTGTAGCCCATTATGTCTCAAAATGACGCGATTTGGTCACAAAACATAAAATAAAAAAATTCTAATTCGAATTTCGAAAAAATCGCTTCGAGATGCACTGGCTCTTGCGTAGATACACCTATGTACCAAATTTCGTGGCCCTGGGTCTATTAGCTTACTCGCAACACGAACGAAAGACACACACACACAGAGACTCTTTGTTTTATTATATGTAGAGATGACATTTTTAAACTAACATAACATTTTCGAAATTGCAACACACAGCGCATTACGTCAAAACGTTTGAAACAAGCAATAATCATTATTTTATAGGCAGACATTGGACGTCAGAGAGAGATATGGTGGTTTGAAAAAAAATAATTTATTAATAGTTTAGTATGAAAACGGAATAGAAATACGTCAAAGTGAAACATAAAAATAGCAAAGCAACAACCTCGCGCTTGGCGTAGATTTAGTTGAGGACTCAATCGATTTTAACGGCAAACATATACAGGTCCCTTCACCAGGAACAAAGAAATCTGCAATACTGGAAACTGCGGGCATTAATTATGATTTTCACGAGCCATACTTTCTTTCATAAAATTTCTTATATATTATATTACATTAAAATTATAGTAAACGCATGTTAAATTTATTTAATTTGGAATAATTAAACAAAACATGATTATAAGTGCCCAGAGTATATGTTTTAAAGAGGCTTTACGGCATACTTGCTGTAAGTCACATATTCATGTTAAGGTCCCTATAATCTGGTAGAGGTTTGGAGAAATCAATTAGCCTGAGATCAGATAATCTCTTTTGGGGGGAGGGAGTGACTTTACGATCAGATCTTTCACAGTCCAAGAACAATTCCAAGACGAACTGCCAATATTTTGCGGCATTACCTACTCGGACACTGAACATGCATTGGAATAAGTATTTACAAGCAATTGTAATAAAGCTTTAAAGCGAAATGATTCATAAGCAATTGTATTAAAGCTTTAAAACAAAATCAAATTGTTTTAAAGCTTGTAAACAAGGAGACACGATTAAAACTTATCGTAAGTGAAATCATGCGTATTGAAAAAAGTAAATAAAACATATTCAAAATAAAAATGAAATTCAGCACCATGAACAGCATCTTGATTCGCAATTGCTAAAAAGATATTGCATCAATATATCGCAATATTTCAAAAAATGTAACGCTTTTGCATTTAAAGAGAGAGTATCTTGTATAGTTATCGACCTTTATCATGTATGATGAAGAAAAATGGTAAACAGGTTTTATTCAACAGGAGCGAAAGGAAATTAATTGTAATATATATCTTTATTTTAGGATTAGAAAAATTATTTTATCTGTAAGAAAAAATTTCATTCTTAAGTGTAAGCAGGGCAGCTTATTGGCTAAAATGTTAGAAGATATTTAAGTACCAATCACAGCATTAATGTGTAGAATTTCTATATTTGTTTTACAGAAGCTATACGAATAACTAAGAGTAATTTAAACAATTGTTTCATATAGCAAGTGATTTAATACAACATTATCTAGGACAGTCCTTTTCCAAAGTGGGCGATAACGCCCCCTTGTGGGCGTTTGAGACCTAGAGGGGGGCGTTAAGGGTCCCAGAAAAAAATGGGGGGGCTTTGACGTGGGTTAGGGGGGCGATGGTAGATTTGTAATTTGATTTACTTTATATTTTAAATTTCACTAGAATTAAAACCTACCTACTACACAATAACGAATATTTAGTTTATATTTCTACCCTGTATGATGGTATAAAATCTTAAAATACTTGACATAGATTTCGTAGGATAGCCCGCACGCCGTATGCGCGTACGTTGTAAAATGACGAAAAGCATACAGCTGTGTAAATGCATGAATCGCCAAATGTGGCAAACATTGCGGAGGAAAAGACTAACTGCGGGAGCCGGTGCACTTATGATGTTGTGCTCCGTAGACGTACTGCCCGTTTTCGTTTGGAGAAACCTTCAGCGCTTTTACGCATGCGTCAGGTCTGCTTCGAGTTCATCAAAATAAAGTTGAGACAAAGAGAAATGTTTACTTAACAGGCGTGCTTCCGTGCTTCTGAAAACCGGTCTGAGGAAAAAGTCCATCTCAGCGTATCGCCCCTTTTCAGAATACAATCGTCGACAGGTGGCGGTTTTGCAATACGAAAACGGACTGTACGTGGTAGCAATCGGCTGGTTCATCGATACTTGTCCTAACTTGCTCAGTACGATTGAGCGTCGAAAGAGATAAACGAGTTTGTGCGCGTTTGTCTTATTCCTGTCGGTGCTTGCTGTATTTAAATCCTATATAAAAGATCGTAATTTTTCTTATATTTTCATTAGTGGTTTCGCGCGCTATCTTTAAACATGTATTTAAGTTCAACACTTTATTTACATACTTTTGAAAAAAAAAAGCCATGTCGCAAGCAAAAAAGAAGAAACGGCAATACAGTGCAGAATATATTAAATATGGATTCATAGAAAATTCGACAAACCCATCTTTGCCTTTGTGCCTTCTTTGTTCAAAAACATTTTCAAACGAAGCGATGAAGCCTTCAAGACTTCAAGATCATTTAAATAATCATTTAAATGCATCCAGATAAGTAGGACAAAAATGTAGCCTATTTTCAAGATCTGGAAAAGAAGCATAATGCTCAGCCAAGTGAATCGAAACTTTTTTCGATGGCTGCTAAGCAAGACGATGACGGACTTCGAGCTTCATACAATATCTCTCTGTTAATTGCTCAAACAGGTAAACCACACACCATCGGAGAAACGTTAATTTTGCCGGCGAGAAAAGAAGTTATAACTACTGTGCTCTATAAACCGGCGGCAGATATAATTCGAAAAATTCCTTTGACCAATAATTCTGTGCAAAGACGAATTGATGAAATGGCTGAAAACATTGAAGAGTCATTGGGCAATCATCTGAAGACTAGTCAATTTTCAATTCAGTTGGATGAGTCCAGTTTACCAACTAATGAAACATTGTTGTTGTCTTACGTGAGGTTCATTAAAGATGAAAAAATATGTCAAGAACTTTTATTTGCTAGAAATTTAGAGACAGACACAAAAGGAGAAACCATATTTAAAACACTGGAAAAGTTTTCTAATGAAAAAGGAATTCCCTTGATGAATATTATATCAGCTGCTACAGATGCTGCTCCAGTTATGACAGGGTCTCAAAAAGGCTTCATGTCGTACTTAAAAAACAAAATTCCTGATGTGATTGCTGTACATTGCGTTATACATTGACAGCGTTTAGTTGCTAGAAATTTAAGTGAACGACTGTTTCAATCATTGCAACATGTCATCAGAGCAGTCAATAAAATCCGAAACAACTCTTTAAATGATAGATTATTTAATCAGCTGTGTGTTGCTAATGATGAAGATTTCAACAGATTGATCTTTCACACAGAAGTGCGTTGGCTATCAAAAGGAAATTGTCTGACTCGTTTGACTCTGTCATAGAGTTCTTGGAAAACAAAGACACAGCATTGCGCGAAACCCTCATCACATCAAAGAATGATATCGCATACCTGACAGACCTTTATGCATTCTTTAATGATATGAATCTCTATGTCTCTACAAAGTGTTTGTAAAGGCTTTGAAATATTGAAGCGCATTATGATTCGTAGTTTTAGAATGTAATAGAACAAGTTTCAGTATTGTACTTTAGGATCGGGTGTTTAAAATCTTTATTGATTAATTATACAGTCACATGGTATGATAAAAAATGATATTCCCACTAACAACATGAATGTCTTAAAAATGATTATTTAATAAAAATTATTGAGTTGGTGCTATAAAACGTAAATTATATATATAATATATATATATATATATATATATATATTGATTGCGCATTTTTCATACACATCCGGAACGTTTAAAATGTAAATAGAAATAATGTTACATGAAAAATATGTCGAATCCTTTTTACGACTACACCTCCGGTTCCAGACGAATATAGTCCCATGTGGAAGTGGTCATTTTAGAGAAGATGACTATCGTGACTCATGTAAACAATGTATCATGGACTTATATAAAGGATTTACTGCATTCTAGGCTTTTGGAGTCCGTTAAAAAACTCCTGAAACGTAAGTGAGATATATTTACTTAGCATATTGTTGAGAATGATACGATTATAATATAAAGGTACAAAGTTATATAAGTAGGAAGAAAAAGAAAGGAAAAAGTTACTTTTACATGAAACAGCATTTGCATGAAAAGCAAAATTAATAAACTGTTACATTACAAGTTTTGTTAGCAGGTTCAAAAACATTCGCTACTTTTTAAAATATTCATCTAGTGAAGGCACTTTGAGGCAGACCGCAAAGAGTATCATTAACAGCATTTAATCATGTTATTTATTATTATTTTTATTATTATTGTCTTATTGTTTTATAGATATACTAATCCAAAAATAATCATTAAAGATATACAAAATAACTCAGCTCGTAACTTCTTATAAAAGCCTTTAATGACGACTGAAAAAAGATAAAAAAACAAATGAACTGCTTTGTTGTCATCTGAACATGATTAGTATTATGTTCCTGCGGTGTAGAAAGAAAATAAATAACAAAATGTATAACTACTGTAGAAATGCGATGGCTTGCGTAAAGGGAGCTATTTCAAAAATCCAAACCAAACTTGGTGCATAACACCATTTTAAATTAATGATTAACATCATTTTACAGCCAAATTAGTTTGAAGCTATAGCAAAAATTATAATGTAAATCCTTGACGTTACTAACTTAGAAAATTATGTATTTCATTTGCCCTCTCAATACATGTTTGATTGTTTTGGTCAGATTATTGAGCGGTCATCCTGTAAAATTGCGTTGCAATCACTCTCTTATTCATTTATGTTTTCAATAATACCGGTTACTTTTAGACCTGATTATCGGGAGAGTGTTCAGTGCATTAAATCATGTTGTTGTTCTTGGTAGGATTTTTTACCTCACTTGTTTGACAGTAACTTCAGAAGAAGACCTGCGAAATTCATCGTGGCAAATAGTGCAAGATTACGCCTGAGCACCGTACTGGTGGTAGTACGACTTTGCTCAGATACGCCCCCAGTTTTGATACTGAGCACCTCGGGGAGACGGGTTCGAGGTTAGCTGGCCCTTCTTCTCCTACCAATAAACTCTCGAGAGGACTTTGCGTTTGCCGCACATTTGGAGTGCCCCCATGCCGTACAAACACTATACATTTACAGACATCAATGCCTTCTGCAGAATTCGAACACAGGCCCATCGGTACGGCAGACAGTGTCGCTAACCACTTTCCTGGCTGGAAGGTTTTAATTTATGTTTTGTGTCTTAGAGGCTAAATTCGTCTCTTCGGGTAACGTAAAGTCGGTAAATATGAAAATAACAGTAGAAATAGATTAGTTACAAATGTGAACTAAGTTTAAAATTACGTTTTCAAAATTTAATTGAATGAAATAAATTAAAATTTAAATAACTTCAAATTTATTTCATGAGTCATGAAAACTTTTCTGGGAGTATCTGCAGATCTAACTAACACAGTGCTTCTCAAACTTTCAATATTTGCGACTCGGTTTCAATCATAATTTCATCGCGCCCCCCATACAATAACAATGTATTGAATGCAATAATAATGCACTTGACGCGAAAGCTAAAATACGACCTTAATTATAAAATATATTACTTTTAAATAAGAGATATTTTAAGTAGGTTACTTTTAAGTAATAGGATAAGTATTATGTTACTTTCTCTTTCTAGTTTTTAAATTAAAACAGACTGCAAAATAATTTTTAATTAAGTTAAATATTTATTTCTTTAATCCCCCATTCCTTAAAGTACAAATGTCATTAGAAAAATTGTTCTAGTGTCTGCTGCTTTTTGTCTTATATCCATCGCCATCCGGTACTATCGTGGACGTCTGCGCAACCTATCAAATGTCTGCGCAAAACTGCATAAATACTGCATCTCGTTCTATTCCAGACAGTCTCGGTCGGGTGGATCCTTTTATTGCTACCAAATCTATCTTGAATGTGCATTTTGTAATTTGCTCGTCAATTGCAATTCACGATAATAAATACTTTTTCACCAATGGCGGGCCCTCAGCCGACTTCGGCTTGGCCACTAATAAGGCCAGAAGTGGTGGTCACTTTATTATGGAAGCACCTAACAGGTGGGCCACCTTCGCCTCCTATGAAAGGACGGACAATTACAGCCAATGCCTTCTACGAGTATTCGAACCAAGCCCTTTGATATCGTAGCCGGCTCCTCTAACCACTATACCGTCTAGGCGACCGATATTAAATATTTACGGAAATAGATTTAAACAGAATCATGGATACATTTTTAAGTCGTAAGCGAACATTAGACGATAGTCAAGCATCAACAAGTGCCTAGAAGAGCCTGGTTCCGAAAATTAAATCAAGAAAATATTCTCAGTAATGCTTAAATTCTGGGTTTACCAGTATTGCATTAAATGTAGAAGAAAGGCATATGTGTGTTATTTGCTCAAAAATATTGGCAGAAGACAGTATGAAATCTAATAAACTTATAATGGTTTTATCCAATTCAAAATACTCCAGAAGGGCTCTCAATTGCTAAAGAAGAAATCTTCATAAGTTTCACGTCAAATGGCGAAATCAAAATGCAGTTTAGTAATAAAACACTTTTTGAATTTTGAGCAGTGGTGGAGGATGAATTTTCTGCACTGAAAACACATAAGCATTCCGTATACTATTACCATTTCCAACATCCTATCTTTGCGAAACCAGATTTTCTGCGGTGGCTGCTTTGAAGACAAAAGATAAATATCAGCTAAACATAGAAAAATAATTTAGAGTACCAATTTCGAATGTTAAACATTCCTTTGAAAAACTTTGTTCTGCAAGACAAGCACATAGGAGTCACAAGTAATTCTTGTCTTAATTTTCACTCGTTCTTAATTTAGTATTGTTGCGTTATACGGGTTCGTGGATTTGAGAGTATCCGATGAAAACACGATGCGGAACAATAAAAAGCACAATTTATTTACAAGAATCACTATTTACAGCACAGTTCCAAAATTCCCTTTAAAAGCGTCGAAAATCTGCAATAAATACGCTGAAACAATCAGCAACACAGCTTCAGGCTGTAACTGTAAAGGTAACTTCACGGCAACACTAAACTTATAATAAACACCGTGGAACAATCACCAATACACTGTCAAGCTATACTGTAAAGGTAGCTTCACGGCAAAGCACTATCTCGATCGCTTTCCGTTCACAAAACTCTCGCGTAGCTTAGTACTCACAGTAAGCAGCTATTCTCACAACTCTCGCAACTAATCACACACTTAATCACACTCCTCGCAACCCTCAGAACACTCACAATGCCGGCTCTCAGAAACGCAAGGGTTTATATAGCTTTTCATTAGGTTCCACAGGTTTCGAGAAATATCTCGACAGGAAATTATTCTAGAAGCTTCCCGATTGGACCATGGGATATCGCCAGTTTGGTCGCCAAATGTGCGATAAAGTCGCCAATCTGGCAACCCTACCATACACTAGCAATACTGCCCCTCCCAAGGACTGCACGTCCCGGGCAGTACAATCCCAGGTTGGGAGCCAAAAAGAAATAATCGAAAAAACTACAAAACAAATAAATTACAATAATAACAAAATTTGCAAATATTTACAGTATTTACAAATAACAAAAACATTTACACTAATCTATGTACAAGCAACTATGCATAAGTCATACAATTAAACATAAAACCATTACGAAATACGCGGTACCCATAACAAAAAAAAAACCATCACTAATTACTATGCCCATAGTATGGAGCTAACCTATCATAATGTACAATCTTAGGTTTGGAATTGGGAGACTTACGGATCCGTATTACGACGTCATTCAGTCTGTTGAGGAATGTGTAGGGACCTTCCCAATGCGATTGCAGTTTGGGAGAAATGCCCTTACGACGGCTCGGATTCCACAGCCAAACCTTGTCGTTTTCCTGGAACTTATGTTCGGTCACTCTTGCGTCGTACCTCTCCTTCATCCTGTCCGTCGAGATGTTAATTCGCTCTCGAGCAAACCTGTGCATCGTTTCGAACCGGGCTTGGAGATCTTGAACGTACTCCTCAGGAGAGGACTGTAGATCCGGAGGACGGCCGAAAAGCAGGTCACTCGGAAGACGGAGATCACGACCGAAGAGCATTTGAGAAGGGGAATAGCCGGTACTCTCGTGGACGGCACTACGGTAAGCAAGCAGGAACAGGGCCAGCTTACGATCCCAGTCTTCTTGGTTCTTGGAAACCATAAGCGATAGGTGGTT
>KK118196.1:92781-119346 GCA_000611955.2 Stegodyphus mimosarum | reverse complement strand
TTTTGGCACTTTCGCATCTTCTTTTATGGCTCCAGTTTCTTCTGCAAGCTCCTCTTTCATCTGTTGGAGTTGCTCTCGTACCTTTTCTCGGCCGACTTTCCTCTTTTCGCGCTCGGCCTTCATCTCGGCTATCATCTCTTCATAGCCAATTCTTATCTCATCATATGTGGCTTTTATCTCGGCTTGTCCGGCTTTCATTTTTGTTTCATCTCTTCTTGTCTGGCTTTCATGTCTTGTTTCATCTCTTCTTGTCTGGCTTTCATCTCTTCTTGTCCGGCTTTCATCTATTCTTGTCCGGCTTTCAGAGCTGCTAACATGTCCATTAAATCTTTCATTTCCTCCGCCATTGCTTTCTTCTGTCGACGGGTGACTGGCATTCACTCTCAAATCCCACTTCTGACACCAGTTGTTGCGTTATACGGGTTAGTGGATTTGAGAGTATCCGATGAAAACACGATGCAGAACAATAAAAAGCACAATTTATTTACAAGAATCACTATTTACAGCACAGTTCCAAAATTCCCTTTAAAAGCGTCGAAAATCTACAATAAATACGCTGAAACAATCAGCAACACAGCTTCAGGCTGTAACTGTAAAGGTAGCTTCACGGCAACACTAAACTTATCATAAACACCGTGGAACAATCACCAGTACACTGTTAAGCTATACTGTAAAGATAGCTTCACGGCAAAGCACTCTCTCGATTGCTTTCCGTTCACAAAACTCTCGCGTAGCTTAGCACTCACAGTAAGCAGCTATTCTCACAATAATCACACTTAATCACACTCTCGCAGTCTTCACACTGCTTCACAATCTGCCTGCTCTCAGAAACGCAAGGGTTTATATAGCTTTTCTTTAAGTTCCACAGGTTTCGAGAAATATCGACAGGAAGTTATTCTAGAAGCTTCCCGATTGGACCATGGGATATCGCCAATTTGGTCGCCAAATGGGCGATAAAGTCGCCAATCTGGCAACCCTACCATACACTATTTTATGCCAACCCTAGTGCTTTGCCGGAAAGCTTACATACAGGCGCAACCGCCGAATTTTTCGCAACAGTATTGATAAATTAATTATCAAATACATTGTGAAGTACTGATACATTTACAAGTATATTGCATTAGTGTAAATGTCTATTTTATTTTGTATTATGTCAGAATATATTTTGTTTCGCTTCCTTTCAGTAAAATAATAATTGTTTTAGATAATGTTTTAATTTTTGACCTTTTGACATGCTCGCGTACCCCACGTAAGGTTATCACGCCCACCTAGGGGGGCGCGCCCTACAATTTGAGAATCGCTGAACTAACTTATTAACATACTTAAAAACTACTTATATTAAAATTAAATAACAAGCAAAGCAGGAACAAAATTAGAATTGATAAAACTATTCTATAACAGAACAGAATTTTTGATCAATCATACGTCTCACAATCAAACTTGTTAACTGCTGAATTAACAAAAACTCTTTAACTTTTAACTGCCCTTTTTTATTGAATTCATCATTCTAAGGATTATGTGTTGAATGATTAGAATATTCTGTTTCTGTAAAATAATGCGCCTGCTTCAGCAATTATTTTCTACGTTGACAGAGAAAGCATATAGTAAACCTGAAAGGCTTGATAAGGCAGAACCTAGTTAAGATCTCCTTGCAAGAAAATTTTGCTAGCGAATTATTTTAGCATTGTGACATCTTTACAAAATAAATTATTTTATTACTGTCAACAAGAAACAATTAATACCCATATTAGTTTTTTCTGATATTATGACTTAAACGAAACTCTCCATGAAAGGGAAAATTGTTCTCTGAAATCTGCGCTGGTTAATAATGCTTCCCTAATAATTTTATAAGATATTTCTTCCGTCTTCGTGTCTTCATGGTGTAATAGTCAGCATACTCGGCGCGTATTCGAGAGGTCCGAGGTTCGAGTGTCGGCGAGGGCATTGCTCATTTTTCACGTCTCCAGCATCAAAATAACCTAATGGCTCTACAGTGGCGCCCGAACTAAAAAAGATAGTGAATGATGATTCTTCACCGCCAGGCTATTGGGTCTCCTAATCCCCAGTCCCTTTAGAAGGAGCCTTCCTGCCTTCTTAGCATGTCTTCGTGGTGTAATGGTCAGCACACTCTGCTCGTATTCGAGAGGTGCGAGTCTCTGCGAGGGCATGGCTCATTTTTCATGTCTTCTGCTTCGAAATAGCCAAATGTTTCTACAGGGTCGGACACAATATCTTCTATTTGTTATAGATGAATGTTTTTAAAGTTTTGAGGGACCATTTACAAGCTTACTGATAGCTTTACGTTTTAATGCCTTTGTGTTATAAGTTTATTGCGGTAAACTTTACTGGAATTTGAAAGCGAAAGCGGACGAAATTTCTCAGTTGGAATTTATTATTGTATACTATTCATGTTTCACGGTTGAGCGAAAGTTTTATATAAATCCTTAAATCTTATTAGTATATCTGAATCACGCATAAATAATTTCTTTCGGGAAGATAAGTAATAATGGTAAAAATAAAGCAGACTCAGTAATGCCACGGCTAGGTTAATTTTAGACTTTATTTCAACAGTTTGGGCTTTTTAGATTGATTTATGAAACATTTTGTACAATGCATACAGATGGATAGTCAGACCGTCTCATAAGAAAGAAAGACATCAGCATACTTTGAGGAGAATCATGACAGAGATCAAGGAGAGAAGCATCGTTACCTTTTCTAAATTTTTGATTGACAAATGATTATTTGGCTGCTTTGTTAAGTAAACTTTAATCTTCCTGTTTCGGACTTGATCAATATTTAGGAATCCCCGTTAATGTTCTAACTCGATTCAATTTTCTGTTATATTTACATCATAACATAATTATGTTTTGGATGACTTAATACGCTTTTATCTCGAGAAATGAATTAATTACACTTCAGATCTGCTACGAGTTCTAGAATAAATCCGTTAAATAATTCAAAATAGTTCCTCAGTTTTGGAACGCAAACACAGAAATTCTACTGACAAATCAGGCGCACAAATAGCATAATCAACTAAACACGCGTATCATTAAGTTTTGATAATTATCTGAGCACTAGTATTTGTAAAAGGTACAGAGATAAAAAATCATAATCTTATTAATGTACGAGTAAATGGCGTCTCTTTATATATTCATAAACAGTTAAATTCCCAGTCATTGTAAAAAAATCAGATGAAAATAAAATGTTGCATTCAACAAAATTACGTATCAACGAAATGTTTTTACATTTTACATGTTCTCTACATTTTAAGAAATCTAATAAAATGCAAATGCTTTTTACAATACGTTTAAACTTTTGCTAACAAATGCAGAAAGAATTAAGTAATAGAGTCAGAAAGTTAATGGTCAGACGACAAATACTGTATTGCTGTCCTTCAAAAATTGTACACTGCCCCCCCCGAAAAAAAAGAATAGTTCTATTTCTCTTGTACTGAGCAGATGGAAGAAATTATTTCGTTTTTCATATCTCGAAAGCACAACTTAGGATATGTATTATATTTATATATAGCATTGTTCTAACATAGGGTTTTGACAGAAAATTGGACTTTTTCTAAAATGACAAGCCAATTGTTTCCCGTACTTCGATTCTACGACTCACATTACGCCAAAATTTTAAATTTTGAGAAATATGGTCCGAAATTTGCGGAGAAATTCAAATTTTATCTTGGCGCAATTTTTTTTAGTTTGCGCCATCAATAATTCACTTGGCGAACTTTTTGATATAAGGCAGCGCATTTTCTTTTCTCTTTTTACACTGAGCACGAGTTAAAAAAAGTCACATCGTTCCTACTTTCAAATAATTTTAACAAAGTGCCTAAGCCGCATTTGATGTTTTATCGCTTTCAATAAATATGCGAAATTTCAAAACACGCCATAGTATAAATTCACGTATATCTTCGGAAATTTTGAAAAAAATACTCTATTTTTTTGCAAGTATGCTTGGAATTATACCTACTTTATGATGATTATAAAAATGTTATAGATTATAATTCAAAATATTTTTCGAAAAATTTGTAAAAATTATTTAAAAATAAATCATAAAAAATTCAGCGAATTGTATTTGGAATCAAATAAGTTTAATAAAAAAAGAGATATTAATAAATAAATACCAAATTCAATTAACATTGAGGAGCTAAAATTTTGAGAGCTAAGTGTTTTAAAAGCTACTCGAGCGATTTTTGCGAAACCTGGCAGTTTGGCATAATTTGAGTCGTCGTATCGATATATGGAAAACTATTGGCATGTTATTTCAGAAAAAGTCCGATTTTGCGTCAAAATACGTATATCAGAACACAATTTTTGTTTTTTTCGCAGTGCGCATTCGTCCTCCACTGTAATCCAAAAACTAATCAAAGACTTTTCGAAGTAAAATCTTTTTAAGCTGTTGTGAGATGTTATTTCAATTAATTGTTTTTTCATGGGCAACCAAAGCCTAGAGTTTTCTTAATCATATCTGATGGAAGCTCGAATTATGTCTTGGATTTTCACTGTGGAATATGTCGAAAATACTTCCTTAGTAGAGCTTTAAGAGTTCTTAAGAGAATACTTAACTTACTGACTTTGGCATTAAAGTTAGGGAAGTTTGAGGTCTTGCTGATTATTATTCTATTATAGTAATGAGCATACGTGTTCGTATGGTTTCATAGAGAACTGTAATATAATTCGAAAATACAAAAACAATTTAATATTTTGTAACAAATTTGCTTTCAACCTTTTCCAAATGCAGCTTCCAAGGAAGCAGCGAGATTAACGAACGACTTAAAGATCCACATCTACATTACAACTACATTACATATTGTTGCCATATTGAGCAATACAAATATTGCCAGTTTGGTAGTTCGAACATGTTGCATGTTATGTTTTTTAACAGAGTAATAATAAAATTGCCTGGGTTTGAGAGCCTGTGGATTTCAGCAAGACTGATACAGAGAAATTAGTCTGAAGTTTTTCAGAAATTATACGATGAAAGATTTCAGAAACTTCAAACAGCACCATAATACAGGAAAGAACATTCAAAATACAATATACAGTATATATAGTTATATTAAAGTACAATATAACACTTATCCTTAATTCTCTGATGTCTTGAACATCTTTTAAAACGTTGTTTATCATTATATATTTTTCAGTTACCGTTTATCTAAAAATCATTTCTTTTAAACTTTTTCTTTTTGTTTCCATTTATCATCTCCTGAAGTCTGTCTTGCCGTAACCACGTGCTTGAAAGCCGTTGGTTTACAGGCTCCCTTTCTTGCTCTATTGACATCTCGGCGAAGAGTCAACAATATACTTTTTCAGATCTGGCTCTTCTCCGCGGAGGTATGACAGTCCCACTCTCCGTTGAAACTAGCAGCACATACTGTTGCTGTAATATGACCGAACTGCTTCATCTGGATTACCTGGAACAGCAATGCCATTCATGGTGGGTGAAAAACTGTGATCACTAAATAAAGTCCTTCAGGTTCGGGCATGAATTTCGATTTTTTTAAAATTTTGTATCTGATAATTTGATGATCATCCATACTTTATCACCTGGTTCGAAGTCCTTGATGATCATAATAAGTCTTCTCTTGTCTTGCTTCAGTTGGATATGGTGTTTAAGCTCTGCTGTTAAAATGGAAAATCATTTGAAATATAAGGCTATCTCATCCACTAAGTTATCATTGTCGATTAGTGCTTTTAGATCATGGGTAACATCTGCTGTTCTTTTCTTCTTCTCCAACAATTTGCAAAAACGCTGCTGAGTGATCTATAGCGTTTATAGATTTTCTTAACTTCTCATGCCTTTGTGCAGGACTTTAAAGTAAAATTTGCTTATTTTTATGTTAAATGTATTTAAAACGCATAAAAAACAACAAACTGTCTACGTAGAAAGTTCTTTGCACCGTTCGAACCTGCCACAAATAACCAGAGTACTGAGGTTTTGAGAGTTTGATTACATTCATGGAAACCCATTTCTAGGTTGATAATTGTACAATTAGTCGAATGCTTAACCTTCAAATATTAACAGAAAAAAAACCAACAAATTCAATTTAAATTAAAATGATTACGCATTATTTTCTCCGATTTTAAAATTCATCATTTATAGTATGTAATTGAAACAAACTGAAATATTAAATAAATACTATATTCGAATCGAGGATTAGAGCTCAAAACCGTATCGCTGGTTGTAAAATTTTATCATTCAGTTTTAATATTTGACAGCTCAAAATAAATATTACGAGACAAAGTTTCAAACGCAATTATATTTAGAAAGGAAATTTCGCATTTTTAAGATTCTCTAATAACAATATACTGATTTCCACAATTTTTGCTACGAATTTAGATGAATTACAGCATTATGTTCCTCAAAATCCTAAAAATAATTGGAAATTCGATATATTTTTGTAACACACTGTAACATTAATTTGACTGAAGTTATTTAAGGGAAACGTGATAAAAGCATCTTGAGACATCCTGCTTCCGTGAAGATACATAGCATCTTGTCGAGATATTTCTCACACTTCTACGAACTAAAGTTACATCTATCGTGGAAGAGGATTTATTGCCTTCACAGCTCATTAGCAAACTTGCAACCAACACGATCCATCGCGAGGGGTGTTTGGCGCGAAACGGAGATCATATTCCCCATTAACCCTCTGACAGGATGAGCTTTGACACCTCACTCTAGGTGTCACTCTCGTTTGACCTCATTATCCCTAACTGTAAGGATATTTTCATTTTCTTATTTTTAAATATTTATTAGCCTTAAGATTACGGTCAGATGTACAAACTCTAGTGAGGAAAGCGAAAATTAGAATAACGGCAAATTATAAGTCAATTATTTAAAAACGTGTTAGATTTTCTTTTCTGTTAAGTACTAAATACAAGAAAAGAGTTAGAACTACGTAATTATCTGCCATTAACTGAATTTCTCAAGGAGGGGTGACTTCTGTTAGCAGAAGTAGGAGAAAAGCCTAGAAACAAAATTCGTTATGTGACCAAAATGTAGTCGTTAACTACAAACTGAATTTCGTGTTTTCATGCAATTTAGGCATTCCATGTACGAATTTAATGATTTCTTTAATTCTGAGTATCAAATTTTTAATTTGCTGTATGTGTAACTTCAATTAGAAAAGAGTAGAAATGTTACCGGTATTATATTAGCTTGTTCCGCTGCGTTTTACTTAAGCATTCCTTGACCAAGCTTTACAAAAAGTATAAGACACAAATCACAGGTTTTCTAGGAAATAAAAATCTCATGAATTTTCAAAGACTGAAACTAATTTTAACGGAAGTTAATATTTCTTGCAGCAGAGAAACAAAGATGGTTTAGAAATGACCAAAGAACATTCTAATTAGTCCAGATATACTATAAAATAAACTATATATTTTAGCATATCGACATATTCCTTTGTGCTCTGTATATATACAATCCTTTCCACAGATGATCATTTGCCCTTTGATAATAAATCTTTACGCATAAAGGGGGAATTTCTTGACCCGATTTGCTTCTATCTAAAGTCTTGATTCTTGGCTGTAGCTCGAATTTCCCATGAAAGTAAACTCTTGCTTACCACCCTCATGTCAGGTCTATCTTTCTTCGCTTGGGTAATTTTTCAAAGTCTCTTCAGATTTCTTAGAGCCGTTTTCCTAAAGTTCGTTTTAATAAAGTGAAGAGAAGTATCAAGTGATTTTACAGGTTTATCATTAAAGATGATACGTTTCATTCCTATTTCTTATCCTTTTAAAGGTTCGACGATTATAGTAGAAGGTGGCACGGGTGTACGGATGTGGCTGTAGCACGTTCAATAGCGGACAATGATGCCGCTGGGACAGTCTGAGCCTTCGCGCAGTCATCTGATCTTGCATCGCCTTCCAGAGCCATGATTTCGTCAATGAACACTTTGCAGCAACCATTGTTGCCAGCACCATTTTACAACTGTGTTCGTACTGTGTCAGTGGTGGCCTATTGTTCGGTATGTTTATCAAGCAACCCTACTATGCGGCCACGTTCGAAGTTGTCTAATTCTCTATAAGTCTTCGACAACGTCATAATGGCATTATTAGTTGGGTCTCCACTGAAGAATCCAGGGAACTGCAACGGATCTAGGGAAAAGGTAAACCATCTGTAGCGGTAACCTTTTTCTATGATTCAAGTTCAGCAATAGAAATGCGCGCTATGACGAAGTGAACACTCATTGGCCTTGCAGATTTAACCATTTGTGTTTAATCATTTGATATAAAGGATTGTGCATACAAAATTTCTAGATAATCGGATTGTTTTTAAGGGTTTTTTAACGAATATATTTTAGACAAGGGGATAAAATAACGTTTCAAAACTGAAGAACAATGCTCTGATATTAATCATTAAAATGCTCAGTGTCAATTATAAACAAGGTGATTAGTACTGATTAGAATCTTAAAAAGGCGAAAACACAAATGTGCACAGGCTTTCTGTACGAAATATCTCAAAACCCTGAAAGCGCTGAGAATTCTTTATAAGAAACGCTTTTCAAAAAAAGAAAATTGAAGCATTTGTCACAATAGATGAATTGTAAGTGACCGTCATAAGAAGAGATTCATTTATTAGTATTAAATAGGAGAAAAATCCTAAAATATTGTTTTTGGGGGCGAAATATAGTCGCTGCTGTGGGAGTGGCAGTCAGGTTACCGCGAGTTGAGTGGCTGCAGGTAGCGTATCTGACTCGATATAATGATTAGGTAATGTTGACAGGTTACGTAATTTTTACTGCATTTGAAACTCAAAACACATTTAATACATTTATAAGAAGCTCTTTATACATATACATAATTCATAGATAGCATAGATAAGTATTTAAATGAATTATAGTCCTCGTAGTGTGAGGAGTCTAAGGTCTCTCTACTCAAGAGTTCTGAAGTGTTCTTCTGGTGTTACTCCGATGGTGAAAATCTTCAGACTGAATAAGCCACGTCTCCTTAATTTTACGGTAGTATTTTACATACTCTGATTCGTTATATCTGGAACGATATCAGATGTAAAATCAGATCATTGGTTCATGCCCCCTCCTGAAATCGAAAGGCTTTGACGACAGACACGGTACAGAACGCTGAAATCTCCTAACACTAGTCGTGAAGTTATGTATCTGAGATGTCAAAAACATGTCGTGTGACACGTCGTAAAGGCTGGGAGCAGTGAATTGCAGGGACCGCACACACAATTTGCTTATCTCTGTGTGGTCCACCACATTTTAAAGAATCTAAGGAATGTTTTGAAAATTTTTTATGATTTTGATGTTTTTTCATACAACGGCAAATTAAAATTAAAGAAAGTGGAGAAAAATGTTAAGATCAATTACACATATTGTCAGCTACATATTTTGTATTCTGTTTTCAAATATGAAATACCTTCACTTTACCCACAGTGTTATCAGTCTGTAGAACTACAACGCAGAGTAAGCAGTCACACGTAGACATCTACAGTTAATTTCCTGGAAAAAATGAAACACGAAAAAATGTTAAGGCCATACCCTTCATTCAGATGCTTACTAAATACTCCTGATGTATCATCCACAGATTTTTGCGCTTTTGGACTTCTGAAAAGCGAATTGTTCAGATATTGACCTAAAACCTTCCTTGGACTTTGGAAGGCTGTTTAAGAGGAATGGGGGAGAAATATCTCTTCCGCTAACGGAACATTCAAACGCAATTATTTTATCTGCAAATACAATGAAAATTGTGCGAACAGCCTTTGTAGTTGCAGATTCATGTTAATGCAGCGTTTGCGCCAGGCTAGTAACGAATGTATCTCTAAAGTCCTAGTACATTCTGTTTTGGCTAGACACGAAAAATGCTTAAAAGAATGATAAACCTTTCGAATATTTCTTGAAATATATTATTAAACAACCTTTTAAAAAACTACAAAATAATACAATATGAAATTTTGAAAGAAATGAAGTAAAAACTAAATGAGTGATAAAAGGCCTAAGGACTGTTGTTCGAAATGAAAAGAAAGGTATTAAGTTCGGTTCCTACGCATTTTGCTATTTGATTCAAAAGAGAAAATTTCCTACGTTTTCTGCTTGCTCTTTTTCAATAGATCTTCAGTTAATTTCGTTTATTTTGTTTCCATCCCCTAACCGCTAAAAGGAACTAGATACGCAACCAAAGCGGACAGGAGGGAGATAAAAAATGAACAAAAATAATGATTCAGATATTTGTTGACCTCATCGATTGTGGGCTGCCCAGCCGAGTAGGCAAACATGTCCGTAAAGTGGTCAGTCTTCCAGCCAGGCACGTTCCGGCAAACACGATATTCCCTGAGGACTTGGAGAAATTCCTAGATTAATTCGGTCCACTCAGGATGTTTTTTTCCCGATTCTCACGATATGCAGTGCATTCATGGTTTCGATTTTATGAGTCCATTGAGGGTATTTTTCATTAAATCATTTTCCTCTTCTTACGTGATCTTATCAATTTTTCTCTTTGTGTACAGAAGCAGCGTCGTTTGCAATTTGTGATTACCTTAGAGAAGATTTGTTCATATAAGATTCATCTAAGATAAGAGGAAATTTGGCATTAGTAAGTTGGATTTACAAATGACACAGTTTCGAAAAATATTAATTAAAAATTATTGTTTACATGTATCGCATGAAAATCCAGCCTCTTTTCTTAAAATTTACATTGGAGCAAAGAAAGTTTAAAGGCAAGTAAATCAATTGAAAATCACAGAGATATAAGAACACTTACAATTGGTGTATAATGCTCTCAGCAAAATGTTCTGTGCTGAAATTTAGCGTAAAACTCTCATTTATAAGAAGGTATTTCAAGAAATGATGATATATGAAAATAAGGAATTTCTTTACCATTCTTAGTTATTTTCTGATTCACTTTGACGTTCGAATGCAACCCAGTGATAGTAACGTTTAATTCATTCATAATGCTGTTAATTTGTCATAGCAATTTTGCAAAATAAAAGTATGTATTTATTTTTATAAACATCCCTACTAAAGCTTTTACAGATAATATTCCATAGCTAATAATTGTCTGAATTATTTTATTGTTATTTTCTTATTAGTCCAAAGAGGCAATTTGCCTTGAAGGGCTATTAATTTCGTTTTGCCATTTTGTGTTGGTTCAATATAAATATCAGTTCACTTTTCAAATTTTTGCCATAAAATATTAGAGCCCTGTAATATATTTACAGAAATTAAATAATGCAGAATCTGCATAAATGTATGTATTTGTCTTGCATTGTGATATAACGACGGTATGATCATATTTTGAAAAACGTGCGTTTGCACCCGAATATGGGCATCTTGAAGTTCAAATTTGGAATTCGTTTTATTACCTAGTTCATATTTTGTAAACCTTTAACGAATTTGTGATTAACAAACTCAACGATTTCAAAGCGAGCGATGGCAACTCTGTACGGGAAAAAAATTATTTCCAGGGCGCGAGACTGTATATCGGAAATTCTAAAGAAATGCTCATTTTAAAATTGTTTTGCGTGCTATTGAACTGAATTTTATGGTTTAAGTGCGAAGAACATGATATTTAATAAAAAAAGGTAACCCACAAAACGTTAAAAAAACACCGGTTTGGGCATAATGTAAAATCTGTAAGCTTTTACTTTTTTATTTATATATTTAAGGTTTAATGGGAGTAAGGCATCTTAAACAGAATGAAATGTGGGACGACTGTTCCTTTAAAAATAAAAATTAGCCTTTTTTTTCTGTGTGTGTGCGTGTTTCTACTTTGAATATGACAGGTGATAAAATTACAAGTGAAAAAGCATTTCGAATGAAGTGAGAAGTTAGTTATCTCTCCACGATGAAGGATGTGTTTATTTTATTTGGTCTATTATTTATGGCATTGTTCTTATGAATAAGTATTCATATTTATAACACGAACGTATATTTGTTTCACGAATTAATGCAAATTAAAGTCAGTTGTTTAAATAAAATGAAGGTTTCTGATAAAAAATTTCTGAATTCCACATTTCAGTTCAATGACAACTTAAGAATCAAAATGGCGTAACTGATTTTACTCATCTTTCTTTCTTCCTTTTAAAATGATCCATATTTCCAACCATACTTATTTTGTGTAACTGTAACAAAATAGGATTTACAAATCTTCATTACAGACATTTAAAAAATATTTTACATTCCTTAGATACTTTTACCCGAAGTCAGTTATTTCATCATTCGTACATTAACTAATATTATATACATTTCCCTCAAAAAGTTAAGGAACGGAATGATTTTTGTGTCTCATTTGGGGATGAAGCAGCATAGAAACCAAGAAATTTATAGGGCATGCTCACTAAACAGTTCTTTAATGAATTCCACGTAGAATGTTTCTAAAATTCAACAAAAGCATGAAATATAACAAAAAACTGCACTCTTGGCTGAGAAATCCAATCCTGGAAAAAGAGTACATCACAATTTTTTAAGGAATAATATGACGGTAACAATAAAAAATTAGGTTCTAGCAATGAATGTGTCTACCCCTAGCTGCAATACATTAGCACAGCGACGTTCCAAGCTGTCAGTTAAGTGAAATCGGAACCAAGGACCAGATACCGGGTAATTCTGGTTCAAATTCATCCAACGTTCTAAGGGGAGGACTGAAAGCAGCAACCTGTCTCCCAAGATAATCCCAAAGATGCTCTTTCAGATTCAGGTCTGGGGACTGAGCTGTAAATTCCATCCGCTGCATACCGTGACCCTGAACTTATTCTTCAGCAGTCAGAGTTCGGTGCGGTAGCGCATTGTCATCCATTAGAAGAAATCCAGAACCAATAGTAGCGGGATATGAACAGACATATTGATGAAAGGCCTCGTCTCGATATTATACACCGGTTAATGTTCCTCCATGGAACAAATTCAGGTCAGTGTGACCACCGAGAGAGATCCCAGCCCAAACTATTATTCCATCACCTCTGTAACTGTGTCTTTCCTCAATGAAGGATTGGTTATATCTGGTGCGATTGTTCCCTCCGGATCAGCAGATGATCTGAACCTTTCTCCAATGTGAACCTGAACTTGTCTGTGAAGAGAACAGACGCCCGTTGTGGATTTACAGGATACATGTTCGCTTGTCCACCATAAACGGGCAGCTTTGTGTCCTCGGGTCAAGGGGACACAATCAAACGGTCGTCTTGCATATAGACTTGTATTGTGCAGGCCTCCGCGCACTGTAGTAGTTGAGATTCTTGCTTCTGTTGGCACTAAATGATCTGCCATGAGCTGAGGCATAGTAATGGGCCGAAAAAGTTAAATAACGGTTTTCCGCAGGTGTTGTAATTCTTGGTCTGCCTGGAACATGTCTCATAAACGCAGAATCCTCGGATTCAAACTGATTCCATAGTCGGTGGACCACACTATAAAGACATTGAGACATTTAGCAGCATCAACGTGTGAGATCCTCATTTCTGATCGTCCACCGCCTCAAAGAATCAGGCAAACGACATCTCCTGGACTTCGATAGACGCCCCTAGATATTGTCAACGAAATTGTTCATAACAATTTGAAGATCAACGCTTATGAATAAAACTTACAAATGTTGCATTTCTTCTCCGTCTCCTTAATAAGTATTCATTTCTATAAAATAAAAATGGTAGTTATTGTTTTTGAATGCATTTTCTTGAACGTCGTTACTATCATGCATATAAACTCTGAATTTAAATGTTACTGGCATTTCTTTACGGTCAGCTTTAAAAAACGTGCTGTTCCTTAACTTCTGGAGGGCAAGGTGTTTCGCTCTAGTTACTTTAATTGAAAATTCAGTTATTTCACTTAACACTCAAAATTTATAATGCCTTTGTTCATTATTACGCGAATAGTTTCATGAATATTCACGGAAATACGTTACGAAAATTTTAGCAAATATTTTTGCAAGTGCATTCTATTGTATCCAAAGTTACGTCAAAACTAATACATAGGAAGAGCTAAGAAGGAGAGCAATATGTTTTTGACCAGTTATTTCAACGTCGCTTGTAAGTGTGACTTTAGTGTGAAGTATTTTGAAATAGGTAAAAAAACGAAAGCGTGATTTAGGAAGATAATGTTGTAAATTATAACTATTTATATACATGTAATTTCATTTATTTCTATTTTATTCTATGGCAATGTTTAACTGTTTTTCCTGTTTTCATTTGTATTTATTAATTTTTTAGTCCTTTTCCTTTATCATTAAACCACAAGGGCGATTAGTCTCGAAATATGATTCTGAGTTTTTTAATGCATTGTTTCACTTAACCATTAGTGTGTTGCCATTCAGAGAAACATAACATAATCTTCT
Organism: Stegodyphus mimosarum; assembly: GCA_000611955.2. Taxonomy (NCBI): domain Eukaryota; kingdom Metazoa; phylum Arthropoda; class Arachnida; order Araneae; family Eresidae; genus Stegodyphus; species Stegodyphus mimosarum. Next base: position 105,061 of record KK118196.1, on the reverse strand, counting down.
TTCAGATTTAAATTATCTGTTAACAAAATAAACTACTTAAAATCAAAAGATTAGTTCTTAAAAATATTATCTTTTTTAACTATTTAATCATAGTGATTTAAATAAAAACACATTTAATTCCTAATACACTTAATTAACAATATTAAATGTTTTTGTAGTTTCATTACACATTTTTTCACTTCTTTAATTTTAGAGAAGATAAATAATTTTATTTAAATAATTTATTTAATCCCCATTTACATTCATTGCTAATACCTTATAAATTCTTTCGCTATTCCGCCTGAGCATTCTCTTTCGAATATCTCTGCTAATAAATCATATTAAATTTTAAAAGAGCCCTTTTAGGCAAGTTAAAATCTCTTGTTATTTCTTCTTGGGTTGGCGTTACATTTTATCAGCTTTTAAATTTTTACTAGTTATTGCCTTTTCATGCCCATACATGGTTTATTTCCATGATGTAAATGCAGTTACATGTGTGACATCATTATTTCGTAAATAATGGTGTCATTACACACGTCATAATTTCGTTAATAGAGTGATTAAAGTCGAAGATGTAACACAGTACATGGGATCAGGTCTTAACACAAATTAACAAGCATGTTACTGTTAATATTGCTAAATTGTTAATACAATTTTGTGTATACGTAAATAATTTTAGTGATATTGTATGTACACTGCATTATCTCTTGTACAATGTAACATGAAAGGCCTCAAGAGTTCGAAGCATCGCCTGGAAAACAGCCGTACTCCTATTTAACATTGAAGTGCGTGGCTATCACAGTTAAGCTAGCGATATTTTAGCAACTAATTTTTGTCGCCAAATCTTTCGAAGAATCGTTAAAAGTCGGGAAACTTGGCGACTATTTGGTGACATTTCGGTCAGAAACCTATATATCTGTAACTGAAACGCTCCCTCTTTATCTGTAAATGGATTCAGCCCTATGTAACTGTAACTGTGTATGCTTTCCAACAAATTCGGGAAATCACAGGTTCTGGAAATTTCCCGGCAGATGGGGGAAAACTTTATTATATAAGATTCAAGCGAGCATCAGTTTTAGTTTAGTTCAGTGTTGACTTAGTCTAGTTCAGAGTACTGTGCGAGTTAAAACATTTGAAGTTCTTAGTTTCAAGTTCTTGGGTTTAATGTTTTTATTAGTTTGAAGCGCTAACTACCGAGAAATCCAATTATGGCAGCTGGTGACAGCCTTTTCTACATTTCAAGAATAGTGGGAGGGGCCATCATAAAGAAGAGATTAAAGCGGTCCAAGAAGTGATAAATGCGAGTCAAGAAAAGATGGAACGGGCCGTCAAGTCAGTTCAAGAAAAGATTGAAGTGGGTTAAGAGGAATTTAAAAGAGAAATTACTACTAGAGAAATATTAATAATAAAATTCGTTTCAACTGGAAGCAGAATATACACGGCTAAAGTAAAGTTGAAGAAAGTGTCTTGGCTAACCAACAACAATTCAGAGAAAGGGATTTTGCTTTCGGACAACAGTTGAAGAAAACATTTCTGCTGTCGCCAAGGAAGCCGACAGCTTAAAGAAATCCATAGTGACAGCAGAATACAATTCTAATGACTTGAACATCTTAGCTCCCGATTTCGAGCGGACGAATTTCCGCCGTGTGTCTGTGACCTTGGACACTGATCATCATTTTGTGCACAAACGCATTTTGCAGTTAAGATTTACATGTGAAAGTAATACCAATAAAATAAGATTTTTATCTAAATATTTGGATATTTGCATTAATATAAATAGAAAATTGCTAATGCTGAAAATAAAAATTCAGTATAAGCTAACGTTTCAGAAGAATAACCTAGAATATTTCAGATTAAGTTAGAAATAACTCCCAAATTTAACTTATTTCTGTAAGATAAATAATATTAATCACAACAATTCTAAATCTCTAGTAATTTTATTCAATATGTTTTCGCAGAATTGTGACATAGTTTAAGCTCTTTTAAATTTTGAAATAAAATGTTCCGTTTCAGCATATCATATATCATACTGTGGGACGCCAATAACACTTCGTTTCCGCTCATATTTTATACCGTGGGCCCACGGAGGGAACGTGGGCAGTATCATATATGATACGCTAGAAGCAAGGAGGTTAATTTCGTACATATTCTTACATCTGTTCTCGACCATCTCTAATGCTATCCACATTGGTGCAAAGTCCTCCTGGCAAGTATACAAGACTTAGTTCTCTATAGTAGCAAATGCAAATACATGGAATTCCAAAATAAAGGATTGCCATCTTGCCGCTTCTCTGAGTTCAGACGTTGTGGATATTCTTCCAACTCTTCCTGAAACCCAGAGGCTAGACTTCGAGATCTATCCGGCGCGTTGAAGCTACACTTTTGGGAGAAATGTTGAAGGACTGCTGCAAGTTTCAATTAAATTCCTGTCAACAAAGGCCCACAGAAACTATCCAAGAGCTTGCCACGGATATTCGAAGTCTGTCTTATCTTGATATTTTGGACCGCCCAACAGAAAAATAAGAAATTCTGTCCGTGCAGTACTCCGTTCATGCCACGCGAGGTCCTGGATACAGAAAGCCGTGCGAATGGTAGATGTCAATGATCTGGAAAGCGCTTTAGTATAAGGCATGAAATTCGAGGTAACTCAGCAAGCAACCTGTAGAGACGGCCACGCTATCAGAGCTTCTCATGTTTTGGAACCATTGGATCAACTGACTGCTCTTCTAGACGACCTAACCAGGCAGTTCAATGCTTTAAGACGGAATATGAGTTACAATAAATCTATCCTAAAGTGATGGAGTTGCGGTGGTGAAGGCTATTTAGGAATGTCTTGCAGAATACCCCAAGGATACATAAGCTAAAATCTCTTCCCAGAAACGAGCAGAAAACTAATTTGTGGCCATGTCGTTGTTCGGAGGTTGCCAGATATTGGAAAGTATCATTTTAAAGCACTTCACATTTCTTAAATGAGTGGCGGTAGTAATAGACTCTACATTATGGCACACATAAATGGAATTCTTTGCAATATGACTATCGATACAGGAGCCATTGTTACCATCCTTTGAAAAGACCTGGCTCAACGAGTGGAGGGCAGTCTCATCTGGACACTATCCTACGTTACTGTTCAGACTATGTGCAATGATAAAATCGACACTGAAGGAAAGTTAAACGTTAATATGCCGTTTTTTAGTGTCATCTACAACCATGCTGCATATGTAGCATATATTACACACACTTTCATACTCGAATTAGACGTTCTAAGGAAATGCGTTTTTTGTTGGTGGACTGTATTCGGTAATGAATAATTTTATTTTTTTAAGTATATACAAGAAATACCTCTAGAGGGCTGAGATGTGTAGATGTGGCTAATGACGTAACATACACACCTCGCGTTGAAATCTCAATTTCAATTTTATATTTGCATTACAATTCAACATTAACACAATTGACAAGGAAATACACCTTTTTAAACAAATAAGGAGATTAAATAAGTAAAGTCAAATATGTACAAAAATAAACATACACAGATGCAATTACACTATTACATGCAATTCAAAATGGAAATTCAATCATTCATCGGAAGCAAACAAATATGGCTAATACCTCTTTTAAAACAACCTTCAGATGTTTTTACTAAAACTACTCGAACCTTTCCGTCTGATACCTTTATTACCTCTTGTATACGACCTAGCTTCCATTCATATGGTGGTACATTAGTATCCTTCAATAAGACCATATTATTCGGATTAACATTATCCTTTGAAAATTTCCATTTATTTCTTAACTGCAAGTGATTCAAATAATCACGTGACCAATTTTTCCACACTAATTGCACGAATTTGGTTCTTCTTTGCCATCTAGATAAAGAATTATCTGAACTGTCAATTATATTGGGCTCAGTAATAGACAGTAAGGGACGGCCTATCAAGAAATGTCCAGGTGTTAAAACTGAATAATCATTAGGATCTGTTGACATTGGTACAAGGGATCTACTATTTAGTATGCCTTCTATTTCTGTGGTTATGTTTAAAAATTCTTCAAACGTAAGTGTGCCTAAGCCAACAGCTTGTTTTAAATGGTATTTAAAGGATTTCACTCCAGATTCCCACAGTCCACCGAAATTTGGAGACCTTGGAGTAAACTTCCAACTAATGTTTTCTGAACATAGATAATTAGCTAACTTTTCATGAGAAAAGCTCATTAGATTATGCAACTTCTTTATCTCTGAATTTGCGCCAACAAAGTTACGAGCATTATTCGAATATAAGCAAGAAAATTTTTCTCGTCTTGCAAAGAAATGTTTTAAAGCTGCTGTAGATAAGTTTGTTACTAACTCTAAATGAATAGCTTCAATGGCAAAACATATAAAGAATGAGACATACATTTTTTGAAATGTGCCCTTGCGTTGACCCTTGTACTTAATCAAAAATGGGCCTCAGAATTCGATTTCGCAGTTATAAAAAGGCGGACTAGGGTTAACTCTCTCTGCAGTTTCCCAAAAGTTGCTCAGAGGATCTGGGTTTATTTTTAAAGCCCGTCATGCATTCATTTGCAATTTTTCGAGCTAAATTTCTTCCTCCTATTGGCTAGAATACCTGCCTCACGCAATGTAATAACGTTTAAGAACATATACATAAATATCTCATATGCAGAGATTCCATAATAATTTTAGTAAGTTTGTGCCTAGAAGGCAAAAGAGTGGGATGCTTTTTGTTTTGATAAAACTCTGCATTTTCTAAACGTCCACCTACACGAAGAATATCATTCTCATTCAAAAAGGGGTTTAGATTACTTAATTTACTATTCTTAATATCTTTGTTCCTCTCTAAAAAAGAAATTTCCTCACAAAATTCACTTTGCTTTAATCTTACCAATGTATCTGAAGCTTGGTTCAATTTTTCTGCATTTAACTTACCCTTTCTGGGGTCTTTGGGATGTTTCACATTATGGAAAAACCCGAAACTAAAGCTTAATATCCGACAAAGTTTGGTGAAATTATTGCTTAAAGGTAAAAAATTATCAATAAAGTTACAGTTAGAATTAATTAATAAAACTGGTGAGCTAGAACGTTTTAGTTATTTTTCAAAGTTCTCATCCACTGGTGTTGCTCAAGCACCTGGCACTGGAAGGTCAAAAGTTAACCAAGGAGGGCCACTTCACTTCAAGGAATTGAATGTAGGGATTTATATTTATTTTAAATAACCAGTTGCATTTAATTTTAAGTTACTTTCCTATAAGCCTTCATTCCCCGAATTGCCAGTGCAGAATATTTAAATTTGGTAGCGCGCGTAAGAAATGAAAATTCTACTAGCGGAAGTTAAATACCGACGTTCCAGTAGAGAAAGGGAGAATCCGGGAAATTGCCGTGCGTGCTTATACGCAAACTTCTGTTTATCAGTTACTGCTGGTTTTGACGTAGCTTAAGCGCTTTTATCTTGCTGCCACTAGACTCATTTGCGCGCTGTAGGCTGCAGGATTATATAAGCCCCGTAGAGTAATTCTACTGTTTGTGAATATCTCTTATTTTAAATTTGATTCTATTGTTTCAGTTATCGCCCAAGTTGAGGCGTAGTATGTTAGCGTCAAGTTGACGCATTGTAAATACCTTAAAGAGTTTAATAAAGGGCAGTTTTAACCCTTCGTCAGCACATTCACTATTTCTCAAGATTCTACACAACAGAAGGAGAGTAGAACGTTATATGCTTAACAGTTCTGTAGCTGAGGTACCTCTGGAAATGATGTCTGCGGGATTATCGGTTGTTAGAATATACCTCCAGTCAAAATTTGGGCACAAAGAATTTATCAGCTTAAACCGATTAGACACAAAGGTTTCTAATCTTTCAGGAGACGTCTTGATCCAAGCCAACACAATCGTTGAATCACCCCATAGATAAATGCGGTTGAACTGAATTTGAAGAACTACAAGTACTTTTGGCACAAGGCGAGCTAAGAGCAGCGCAGCTGACAGTTCCAATCGTGGAATGGTTAGAGATTTAATTGGGCAAACTCTTGAATTGCTGCACAGTAGACTTGTTTTTACAGCTGCGTTTTTAGCCTTCGAGACGATATAAATGACCGGGACGAAAGGCTTTTCGGATGCACCGCAAAATCCATGAAGATCAATAATGATGCCTTCTGATATAAGAATGAATCTAGGAATTTGTAATTTATTGATTTCCCCTGGAAGCTTGTTTAGAAATTTTAACCAAAACTTTAACTCAATTGATGGAATGGGATCATTCCAATTGAGTTTATTCTTCCACATTTTTTGGAAGAAATATTTTAGCCTTGGTAATAATTGGACTTCACGTTTTGTAAAATTGTTGGTCAACTGTTCAGATACCTTAAAATTAAAAAAATCTGACGAAGGTCGCCGTAATAAAGCAAGAGTTGTAACTGTAGGTTGGTCTGATGAGAATATGTATTCTTCAGTTTTACTGTCATTTAACAAGTCTGGATGATTCGAAACCCATTTATGTAACTCCATAGCTCCTGCAGCTAAGAGGTCTTTTATCTCAATCTGCAAGTTCTTTGCTTCTTCTAAATTAGACCCGGATAAAATGTCATCAACATATGTGTCGTTAACTAGTACATCACACTAGCTCGACTGCCTTTGTCGCCCAATACCATTAACAGCTTTTAATATCCCAGCTAAAAATTGTACTAACTTTTTGTTACTAGTACTCAAACTTCCTACTAGTCACTCTGAAAATTAACAAGCTTAATTATATATATATATATTAGGTTAACTGCATCATCTTCAGTAATCCCAAATGATTCTACATGGGGTAGAGCCTACAGCTCAGGCACCCGGGTGTAGCAAACTCCGTTCACCGTTCCACAGAATGTATTTGTGTAATTAGTACATTCGATGCCTGATGAAAGTTCCCTTGTTCATCTTCCGCTAATGCTGGCAATGAATGTTCTAGTTGCTAAAAATGGAGCACATGATGTTCCACAAATTACTGTTCTCAATATGTCTCCACAGGAGCAAATAGACTCGGCTTCCAGAATATCCGTCGTAAATTTCTATCAGCTTCATCCACTAGTATCTGACGATATATGTTCTTGATGTCTGCACTAAATGCATACCTATCAGTGCGAAATTTGGCCACAACAGAAAATAACTGTTGTTGTACAGTTCCTCCTTTTAGCAATATAGATTTGAGCAAAACCCCATTACTTGACTTAGAAGACGCATCAAAGACGACGCGGAGGGGAACTGACGTACTCTCAGGACGAAAAACGGCATGGTAAGTGATATAATAGTCTATATTAGAACACTCATCGTCTCTAATTCTTTCCATGTGATCAAGGGACAGATATTCATCCATAAATGCCTTATATAATATTGCCATGATTTCTAATTTCTTCCAAAGTAAGTCGCCTTTCTCCTGTTTCCTTTCGATGTTCCAGTATCGGCAGTTTATCTTCAGTTACTGGTAACCTTACAATATATCTTCCATTTTCAATTCTCTTGTGTGTAGAAATGAAATGATCTTCGCAGAATCGCTTTTCATAAGTTTTATCACTTACATTTTTACCGTGATAACCAAGAAAGGATTCTAACTCGAAGAACTGTTTGACAGATTTATCTAAATTATCATCTTCTGAAGTTAACCCAGAAAAATGATAAGAATTTGAATTTTTGATCGAACCTGTCACTAAATAACCAAACACGCTATTTTGTAGCAACAGTGATCCATCAAAGGACCTGAATCTTTCTGCTTTTAACAATTCAAAAATAATTCACACCCCAATAACATATGAATTTTGCTAGGTATATGAAAGGTAGGATCTGATAGTTTAGTTTCCTTTGGGAAATTTATTATAGAAATATCAGTTTTTATAGTAGGTGTACGCCCCGTAATGCGAGGTAAAATTAAAAAGGATAAAAGTTCTACACCAATCACCATCTTCATTTCAGATTTTCCGGTTGTTATATTTTTCACTAAATATTCGCCTCTACTTATTCCCGTTATGGTTGTATTTATTTTTTGCTTATTCAATTCCAGAGCATCAACGGCTTCAGTTGTTATTATATTACAACTACTTTCAGAATCCAATATTTCTTTTAATTTTACTTGTTTCCCACATGCGGTTTCAATAAAAAATGATACCGTATGCAGCAACTCAGTTTGTTTACCTTTCTTGGTTAATGGCACCTAACACTTCCGCAGACTGTTGCGCAATTGAGGCAGATGGGGAATCGTTTTCGTTCTTCTCGGTGCCAATTGCTTATTTGAAAGAGTCTGAGAAACTTCCGGTTTTGAATCAACATAAATTAAACTGTTATGATCGGAATTTTTACAGATTCTACACGTAAAGGTTGATTTACATGGTTCTTTATGCATTTTAAAACATATCTTGCACAACTTCGATTCTTGAATTATTTGATTACGTTTCGAGACACTCATATTAAGAAATTTAAAACATTTGTGTAAAGTATGTTCCGCGTTACAGAGAATACAGGGTTTCATATTTTTTCTCGATGCACTTACAATTAACCTTTTAGGTTTTATATTCCCTTGATCTGAAATAGTTTAATGCAGTACAAGTTTCTGATTAGTGTTTTTATACAAACTTTCTAATACTAAAATTTCTGTTTTCTAGAACACTTAAGAACTAATCTGAAGCGGGTACGTCTTCTGTTTTTAATGTCAACTCGAATTGTTTACACGCTCTTTTATCGATTTTCTGAAGCAAGATATTCATTAATATAGCATTAGATAAGTTGCTGCGTTCAAATTCCAAAAGCTTTAATGCGCTAATTACGTTTTATATTATCCAATAACTTGCGCAATTCTCTGGGGGATTCATTGTTGATTTTTCCATGATTTAACATATTTTGTATGTGAGAATAAGCAATGGCTCTTTTATTTACAAACCGAGTTTCAAGAGCTTTAAGAAGTGAATTATAACTATAGTGATCTGTTTCTATTTGTTTCGCTTCTCCCCTTAAGGCGGCCCTTAAATAATGAAGACTTTGTAAATCGCTAAGTTTATTATTAACACCAATTAAAGAAATAAATTGCAGTTTAAAGCTACTAAAGTCTTCATAATTTCCCGTAAATACTGCCACTGGAATTTCAGGTAATTTTACATTAAAGAAAGTTTCACATTTATTATGCACTAATACACCATCATCTTTAACTTTAGAAGCATTTTTTAATTTAATAGTTGAAAGAAGGTATTTAATTTTTACCTCCACATTATCCAGTGACGACTCCAGCTCTTCCATACTTTTTAAACTTTCATCAATATTTAGCTTTTCATCAACGCTGCAGCAGTCGTTGTACAGGTGAGTCATGCCAACCTTTAGCTCCTTGATATTTTCTAATTTCACTTCTAACTGAACTGAACTTCCTTCGGATTCTTTAAAGTTATTCACGAACTTATCCAGTTTTATAATTTTGCTTTTTATATAAATATATACAAAATATATACAATTTCCGCATTTTTTTTTTTTTTTGACGTAGCTTTCTTTTCAAAAATCGTCTACGTTGCACGGGAAAATAAAAAGGAATTTCAGTTCCAATTCTAAATAAATAGCCAAATAAATGTATTCGAAACATTTCGTAACAATATTCTCTAAAACTTTAACGAATTTTTCATTAACAAACTCAAAGATTTCAAAACCAGCAATACCAACTTTGTACAGAAAAACATTTTTATCTCCAGCGCGTGAGAGTGTGTACCGAAATTTCTAAAGATATGCACAATTTAAAATTATTTTGCGATATTGCTGTTGAACTGAATTTTATGGTTTAAGTGCGAAGAACATGGTATTTAATAAATAAAGGTAACATACAAAATGTTAAATAAATGCCCCTGTGGACGTAATTAAAATCTGAAACGTTTCAAATTTTTTTACTTATTATTGATTATTATTGATTTCAATTATAATTGATCCCCATACATATAGCTGGTCCTTATATGTTACATTTATCGTATATGTCTTCCAGTAATTTCGAGAAATGAAAGGTACCAGATATTTGTCGGCGGTTGGCAGAAAGTTATATATAAGACCGGAGTCAGTATCAGTTCTCAGTTTAGTTCAAAGTTGAGTTCAGAGTATTGAGACATCTCCATGTAAACTTCGCCTTTTAGATTCGCTTTGCATTACACTGTGTTTAAAACGTTCTTAGTTGTTTGAAGAGTAACTACAGATTGTGCTTTATGGTACTGAAAAGAGCTGTAAGAATACTTTTGGGGAAAGTTCCAGTACTATAAAATGTTTTTTATAGGAAAATAAATTTTATCAGTGTATTGTCTGTTCCGCGTGCATTAAGTTCATTACGAACCCGTACGTACGTAATATTATTTTAAACACAGGTTATAGCTTTCGTATTTATATTTTATTTAGTTATTTAACATATTTACTTGTTATAACTTACGGAATGAAGACATCTCGGGCCCGAAATTTAAGATAAGAATATATGGAGAAAAATTTATTAACGAAACTGCACACGCCAATATAAAGGTGAAAGATTGCTCGCTCGATATCTTAAGCCTAACGAATGTTCGTGTGGTCAGAAAGAAAATGAATGTTGAATTTAAGTGAATCACGTACCATGAGACCTAGAGCAGATAATCTGTTCGAAGAGGGACACTCGCAATCTCTTACGGCCTTTATTTAATCGGTAGTTACTTCTTTGGTCATAATGTAAATTTTTATTATATTTCTCATTGAACTAAAGGAAACATCGTTTTCGAACACTGGAGTATAAGAAACTGTTTATTGAATTTCTTTTTTATTCTTTTTATTCTTTTTCTGTTAATCGCTGAAGCGAGAAATAGGGAAAGTTTATGAACTTTTTCAAAACTGTTGCGAATTTCTGTTTTCACAGAGTTTAAGAAAACATGATAATAGAAATTGCATTTAGAATGTAACACATTTATGTTTTAAAAGCGTTTGTATAAATGATAATATGATGCTTTGTTGATAATTTTTCCACTAAATGTTTTTGTTAAATACCTGCCATTGAACGAAAAATCTTACATGCTCTAGAAAACAGGTATATGTTTATTTGTCTATTATTTTCATTGCTTTGGTAAATACTAAAATTAAAAATAAAATATTTGTAAGCATTGCTTTCGTGGTACTAATAATATACAAAAGGCAGGCTACTGCACAATCCGTGTTTAATGGAAAATTAACAGTTTGCATGAGATTTCTCACCAGAGGAATATGTACTAAAAACGTCATTCCAATTCCTTTCAATACAGAAGAATTTAAGAGCTAAAGTCCAACGTGTTTTTAATAGATTTAGATACTGACAAATTTTTAACTGGAAAGCAAACTAAATCTCTTCTAGGGCTGGTTATATTCCTTCCTATTGCTACTCAGAACGAATCTGTTAGATATTTAAAATGCTGCTTTAAATCAAATGAAAAATCATTTCCATTAGACATAAATAATTTTAGGCTATTAAAAATCGCTTAGAAACTCTTAAGTGTTGGGAACGGACAATATTTTCATTATATCTAAAATTATGTGTGGCTATAATTATAATAGGCAAATCCATGAATGTCCTGAAAGGCAAAATATTCGTCATTCCAAATATTATATTCATTATTGATATTGGGAAAAATTTGTTAAGACATTTTATTCTTCAGAATATTCCGGCTTTATCTTTAAAAAATGTACGGCCTTAGTCTTCCAGATCAGCCATAAAATACTGCGTGAGAAATTATTTACTTCCTAGCGCTCTTCCTAAATTTTAATCCACTGACATCGTACTTGGGTCATTAAAGGGGACAAAGCAGGGTTATGAATTATTTATACCGAAGGAAAACCGATAAACAAGTTTATTAAAATGTCAAACTCCATTACTCAGAAGCTTTATTAACGCTTGCCTTTCCCTCTGCTACATCATTTTATACGATTTTTTTTCATTTATGGTACGAATCTAGTAGCATTTTCAAAGTAATCTTCTACACTTTGATTTGGAAGATTATTTGCTACTTTTCAGGCTGATGGAAAAAAAAAATTAAATAAAAGGTCTCCTGCTTTGCAAAAAAATTCTGAAATATAATTTTATAGAAGTTTTCTCTGTTACATTAAATAGGACCCATTCGTGTTAGATTTTGCATTATATATTGTGAAATATCTTTGTTATGGTATTATAATATCATGAAATTAATAAACAATATAAAATAAAAAATTACTATCTCAGATCTATCAGAATAAAGCAAAATTTCTAATACAAAAAGAAGATTAAATCATTTGGAATTACGCTAGTGATAGCAGACGATATCATAGGATTTAGAAATTAATTTTATTGACAACAGGACA
>KK118196.1:80543-90679 GCA_000611955.2 Stegodyphus mimosarum | reverse complement strand
ACGCTTTTCCATCAAAACACTCATGAGTGTAAGAGAATTGTTTTCGGAAGAGAAGTTTCGATTTTTACTTTTAAGAAAGCTTGATGAGAGGTTTTCGAAATTCCATTAACATAACAAAATAAGTTCTACCAGCTTTCCTCCAAGTAGTTAATTTAAAGCAAACAAAAGTGAAATATGTTCCACGACATTTCTTAATTAAGTAAATTTATAAAATTTCCTTTAGAAACACCTTCGCTGGATACTTTATACCTAAATATGCTAATTAAGCCTTAGTTTAAACTTTGTTTCGAAAATTAAATACAAAATACTTTCCTCTAATAGAAAACGCTTCAGTTTTCAAATAAAAGACTTTTTTCAATTTTTCGTCAACATCTTCGTATATTTCGTAATTATTTTAACTATTCACTTATCTTAATTTTATTTATTAACATTTTGCATCTTAAAGATTTATATGCAAAGAATAAAATTTTATCTACGCTAGGTTTAATCAATATGTATTATAAAAGTGTGCAATGTGCGTGCCGGTAAAACTGAGAAATGAAACCAGTTACGATCAAGGGAGTTATACTGTGTGGTAGGCCTCTATGCCCGATCCATGAAGAAGTTCTCGTTTTTACCTGAAGGGTGTGCTCTTGAAGTTGTAAAGACTAGAAATTTAGCCCTCTTGTTTAGTTTCTAGAACAGTCGTCCAGAACATTCGAGAGCATCCCTCAACATTTCAGAACATCTCGGAACATCCCAGATCATTGTGGAACACCCTCAAATGTTGTGGAATGTTATGGAACATTGTGGACCATTCAAAGCCATTTTTGTAAGGCTGCGGCTACCCATTGGTAGGGGTATATAAAGCAAGATCCGTCGTGAGTTCAAACTTCAGTTTCATATCAGTGAAGTGCAATGAGTGAATAAAATCAAACATTAAAGTGTCAGTAATCAAAATGATACAGTGACTGAAAATAAATCGAAAATAAAATGGGAAAAGTGTACTTTGTGTATTTCATAATAAAAAGTTGATTTTATTTTTATTTTATAGAATGCCTAAATGTAAAAGAGGAGGAGACCTTGCCAGTTCTGAAGTAAAACGGCGAAAACAAAATGGACAGCGAAACAACGAAACAGTCGAAGAGCGCAAAGCACGTTTACGTTCTCAGCGAAGAAGAATGAGCATCGGGAGAAGCAGAGAAACCGAAGAATATTGAAATGAATGAATTAAAGAATCAAGAATTGCGACACAATCTTATAATAAAAGGCTGCGAACGCAAGCCACCCATGAAAGTTTCACTCTACGAGAAGCGTGAACGAGAATAAGTAAACAGTATAGCCTAACAAATGAAGCACTCCACTTCGACCCGAAGAAAGTATATAACAAACACAAATACGTAGTAATCGGAAAAATGGATAGCATTTGTCAGTTTTGCAACAAAAAAAGATTCAGTAGAGAAACACCATGAATCTGATGCATGAATGAGAAAGTTCGATTACCACCACTTAAAGCATCTCCGCAAGAATATCTAGATTACATTACCGATGACATTTCAGATTCAAAATACGTTCTTCAAAATATAAAAGCTTACAACGCCTGCTTCCAGATCACGTCACTTCGATCAGCACTAACAGATATAAAGTCGATTTTTTTGTATCCAGGCAGAAACCTATCACGAAATGGGATCATTTCTATCGCTACTCAAAGAGGATTATAAATTTCTGCCAGTATATTTCATCGGAAATGAAGAAAGAGAAATAGATCCATGGTGCACAAACATCAGTGAATTGAGACAAGAAATAATCCAAGATGTCCAGATGATCTTGCATACAATCAACTTGTAGGGTTCCTCACTCCTTTTGTCTAAGATGAACCTCGAGGAACCTAGTGAAAGATGTAGCGACTTATCGCTGTGTTCAGACAACTAAAACTTAAGAAGGATTACATACCCTTTATTCCACTCAAATAAGAATAACAGTCGGACCCTTGTCGGGCTTACAGTAAGCCTCTGGCTTTAACTCAGAATAAGTAACTAAACTATAATTAAGTAAACGAGACCTAGTGGAAGCTAAACACAATTGTATAACGTAGTTGATCCGTATTTTAAACTAACCGGCGAAAATCGAAAGACACGTAATAATACGGCAGAGCGTAGCAGTTTATCGGATATTACTTTTATTAGGGACCCATAATTTAAGATATATTTTCTTAAAAACGAATCTGACACGACTTTTGCTGATGTTCGTTAAAGGGGAATTATTTCCATCCATTTTGAAAAATGGTCTACGATGGTTAAAAGATATCTATTTTTATTTAGCCAGTTTCGGAGGAAAGGACCTAGCAAATCGATGCCCACCAATTCATAGGGGAAAGCAGTGTTTATATTATTTAAGGGCCTGGCCAAGTTATAATTAACATTATTAATTAACTGGCATGTACGCATGACCTGACTTTCTGTAATTGCGGAAAATAAACCGCTTCGAGGACCCTTTGCGAAGTTTTCCTAATACCGAGGTGGTCCGATATTGGCGAATCATGTAGCTCTCCTAGAATATTTAATCTTAGACTTACTGAGATCACAGGCTCTCTTGAGTGTCAATTCTTATTTTTGTGTAAAATAGTAAATTTATCAAAGATTTCATAATGTGCTGCCCTATTTCTAATTGTCGTAATCTCCACATGCTCGAAACTTACGGAACCTTCGAGATATGCATATATGTTTTTGAATTCAAGTTCTGTTTTAAATTCTGTAATGCTCGTATCACCGGGCTCAATTGTTTTCGAGGTTAACATCGTGCATCTAATAGTATTCTCATCTTTATCAATATTAATTCTTGATAGGGCATTCGCAACAGCATTTTTTTCCTCGGAGTGTGTTTAATTATGAGGTTATACTCCTGCAGATTTAACGTCTGCCGTATAAGCCGAGGTGAAAGCTTTTTTCCGGAATACAAGCGACCAACTGCCGCATGGTCTGAATAGACTATCGCCAGGGTGCTTTCAAAGTAAATACAAAATTTCTGCACTGCTAAGAAGACTGCGAGAGTTCCTCTTTACGTTGCAGTGTAATTTCGTTCAGTGTGATTCAACAATAGGCAGTTGACTGTCCGTTTTGTAAAAGAACGTCGCCGGCTGCTAAATGAGAGGCGTCCACAGCGATTTCTAAATTTTGGTCCCCTTCTGGGAATTTAAGTACTGGGGTATCGATTAATGCGTGTTTTATTTCTTCGAACGCAATGTTCGCCTCTGCCGTCCACCTGAACTTAGTTTTCTTCTCTTTTACAACCAACATGTTTTCAACTGTCTTCGCAAAATCCTTTATAAAGGGTCTGTAATATGAGCACATGCCCAAAAGGGATGCTAATTTTCACCAGTGTTAGGCGGCTGATAACTACCGATTACTAATATTTTGGAATTATCTGTTTCTATGCCTTTTTTCGAAATTTTATAGCCAAGTTCCTTAGACGCGAATTCACCTTTTGTGTGATTTACCTTGTAGCCGGTTTCATTTAATAATGAAAAATCTTCTTTTAAATGATCTACGTGCTCGTCGACAGTTTTATTGTAATAATAATGTCGTCCAGGTAAATTATTATTTCGAATTATTTCATCTATTATCAGCAGGGGATATACTGGATATTTTGTTATGCTATTTAATTTACAGTAGTCAAACTGCAAATCTCTACGATTTCGGATCTGAAGGTGGGAGGCCATTTTTATTTCTGCATACGACAATCGGGACTGTTATTTTGAGTTATTCTTTTTTTTCCAGCCTATCTCTAATATGCTGCTCTATAATATTATCTTTTACTTGATCATATCTAAAAGGCTTAGACCTAAGTGAAGGGGAGGCATCCTTTACATTTATTTCATGATTAACTACTTGACAGAAGCCAGGTTACAAGTCGAACAATTTATTAAAATTTCTTACGATTAGTAAAACTAAACGAGATTTATCCGAAGCTAAACACAATTATCTAACGTAGTTGGCCTTAATTTAAGTTTCAGTAAATTGCCAGTGCCTTTACTTTTCCTTCGAAGAAAGTATGTGTTGGAAAGTTTGGATCATTAGTCTTGCAGAAAACACGTAAATTAGCACAACGGCGTGAAAGAAAAAGCCAGGAGCAATGAGCCCGTATGTTCGTATATGTTGACATCAAGTAAAACTCTGGACATGTGCAAACACCTACATTATGATACGGAACAAAAATAACTATGGAAAGAAACTGATATTTCAGATGGCGCTCAATGCGTTGATATATCTCACCTTCCGGTGTGGTCAAAAAATAAAAAAAACTGGAGCATGAGAATTAAAACATCACTTGGCAGTAATACTTTAGGAGTGTCTGATCGAGGAACTCCTGCATTCACATCATCTGCCATTCAGGAGTATTGTGTGAGAGCTGATTAAGACAATTCTCAAGTTATTGACAAAAACAAAATATATAGAAGAAAAGCTCATAAAGAAATGTTTTGCAAATTCAGTCTATTAAGGAAGTACTAAAGGATCTGTATTTTGATGGGATTAAAGACCACACGATGGTAATTAATAAAATTAATTCGAAACGTTTTCGAAGAGCTGAAAACGAGGATAATTATTTCCTCATATAAGGTACGATCCGGAGTACATCTCACCCGCCTGGCCACATTGTGGCCCTATGGTATTAAGAGATGCCTCAATCAAAACCACAAACGAGGACATCCAACGACCCAACCGGTTCCCCAAGATAAAAATATAGCCGGAAAAACCAATAGTCTAACAAAATTCTATAAATATTCAGAGAAACCAAATTCGGAATTCCGAGTAACTAAAAAGTTAGTAAAAATTACTAAATGAAATAATAAATATACAGGTTTAAATAGGTTGCAGCTGATAATAATCTGGCAGGACAACACAAAAGGAAAGAAAGAAGAACCAAAAAGAAACAAAAAAAAATAATTATCATACATAAAAAAGGTATTATAATTAAATTATCAAGGAAATTTACTTTAGTTAAACACATAACAATTTCACATCAGGCATTCACACCAACAAGAACTCTGTTTTCATTTATAAATTTCATTATAGCCCTTGCAAATTTTTCAAATTTACTATATTTAATGTCATCAACATTTGCTGTATTAATCCCGTATACCTTTCGAATAAACTCAGTTAGTTTGCATTCCAATATAAAATGTCCAGAATCACCAAGAGCGTTACAGTTCAAACATAAATCATTATCCTGTAGTTTGAACCTGCTCAGATATTCGGGAAATCTTCCATAGCCAGTTAACACCTGGTTACAATCAATATTGTTATATAATTTTTCTTTATAATCTATTTTATTCATATGCATGACATTCTCATTTTTATCAGAGTGCAAACATTTATCTTTCCATTCGTCTATATATTGTTTATTCATTACATTAATTGCACGTTTCCGAGAGCCAGGTAGTTCAATATTTACAAGGCCTATTTTAGATACAGCTTCTTTGGCCAGACTGTCAGCTCTCTCATTGCCCTGATAACCTGCATGGGCTTTAACCCAGTGCAAGCCCAATATCACTCTAGAAGAAACACTATATAAACATGATTTCAAGTTTACAATAAATGTCTGGCCGGGAAAGCGCATGCAACAGCGAAAGACAATCTGTATATATGTTAACATGAGCACCATCTCGCACATTTTCTTTAATCCAAAGTAAGGCCTGGTAAACCGCCGCACTCTCGGCCTGATAAACTAAATTATAATTATTCAACACAAATTTTTTATTTCCGATCTTAACTCCGTAATAGTAAACTACAAAACCTGCTGCAATGCCACCCCCAAAAACAGAACCATCTGTATATATATCATACTCACTAGTAAAAGGTTTATCAAATAGATCATCAAATATACCAAATAGATTATCTTTATCAAATACATAATTTTCTCAGCAGGATGAATCAAATTACAATTAAGCTTCTCAAATACATTCCTGGTTATAAGGTAATCGCCATACATTTTCATCTAAGTATGACCAGAACGAAACAAAAATTTTTCATAATAGAATTTATACATAATAGAGAGAGGTGGCAGTCCGGCCAATACACATACTGCCTCGGTAGAGACAGTCTTAAAGCAACTTGTTAATGCCAAGGCCCAAGCTCTCTGGATAGTGTCAAGCTTCATTCTAACTCTTACTAACTCCCCGCTCTGGAAGCCCAAGAGATAACCTCCATACATAAGTATTGGTATTACAACATTTTTATAGATATTCAAAAGAATTGCAGATTTATAACATAAGATATCAGCTGTAAAATTTCTCTTATAGTACATTAAAAGACTATCAGTCTTCTTTTGAACGTTTTTGAAATGTTCCTTAAAAGTCAATTTTTGATCGATTGTTACACCCAAATACATAAGGTGATTCAGAACTTTGATCCTTCTATTTTGACATTTTAATTGACGGTTTCTAACTCTCCTCCCTCCCCTAGGGAAGAAAGGAGTACAAGTCTTATCTAGATTAAATAGGAGTTTTTCTTTAGTCAGCCAACAGTTCATTATATTCATGACACGATCGAAGGTATTTTCTATTTTTTCAAGAGAATCACCTCGCATTAGCATGATATCATCTGCGTATATAATAAATTTAGCATTTTCAGGTAACTATATTGCAATAATTTGTCAATTACAATATTCCAGAACAGGGGAGCGCTGCAGGAGCCCTGCGGGCAACCCCTATAAATATCAAATTCCGAATACTTATTACTACCGGGAGCACAAGTGAACACTATCTTTCTATTTGTAAAATAATGCCTTATCAATTCAAAAATATTACTGGGAATTTCCAGTTGACAGAGTCTCTCAATCAACGAAACCCAATCCACGTTGTCAAAAGCTCAGCTAATATCGAAAGAAACCATGCCAACATGCTGATAATCCCGATTTTTCTTAACATATACCACCACTTCATACAGTGCATCTCCGGTGCTCCTTCCAGCAGTGAAACCAAATTGACAGCCGCTGAGAGGCCTGTTCCTGGTCAAATAATGCACAACCGTTCCCGTAATCAATTTATCTAGGATTTTTCCAAAACAGTTCAAAAGAGGTATAGGCCTCTGTTTTCCATTATTCTTAGGTATCAACACAACTCTTCCTATTTTCCATCTATCTGGGAAGTAAGAAAAATTCAAGCAAGAATTGTACATACAGACAAAAAAACTCCGAAAAGTAACAAAACAATTTTTTAGCCAAAACGGCATGAATTCTATCGGGCCCAGCAGCAGCACTATCATTTAGACTGCCAACCACACTCAAAATTTCTTCATACGTGAAAGGAGGATCCAAACCACCCTTAGAAACTTCAACACTTTCATCTCCCATTGCTTTATCGAGGTTAAAAATCTCTTCTATATTTTTACGATTAATATCTTTCTAATCACCGGGGTTCGCTGTCAATCTTTTAATAACACTTTTAATTTTAATCTTATTTGCAGCTATTCTGTAAGGCCCATCATAATAAATATTAACTTCCAGGAAATGTTTAATTTTTTTATCTTTTCTGGTTCTCCTTATCAAGCATTTATATTCAGCCATCTCGTTTTTATATTTTAAAAATCGTTGACATTTATCATTTTCATTCAGACCCCTAAATTGGTAGCTCTTTCTGAGAGCCCGGACACGTCTCATTTTCTTCTGTAATTCATGTGTCCACCATGAAGTAGGTTTTGCCGGTCTGATTTTCCGTACCAAAAATCGCTGAACCCCAGATTGCAGACTATCTTCAAATTTGTCAATAATATCCGAAATTTTCTTCCTACAGCGGGCCAATTCAAAGTCCCCAGCAACCAAAAAATCAAATGTTAAAATACCCCTTACATCGTTAAAGCCAGCCCCCCAAACTACATTTTTCGAATTAAAATCTGCAAAGATTAAAAATTTGTCAAACAAATTTAAAACATCTTCAAGCCTACCCAAATTAGACACTAAATCCTCAGCTGGGGAAAAATAAACAGAAATTAAACCAAGTTTCATATCACCATTAATTACAGTAATACTTGTAATCTCATCCGTCTCCCAGTCTGTTATAAATTCTATATTTTCATTCATTACAATTATTGCGGTTCGGCTACCAGGACATGCGGAAACTCTGTATCCACTATTAACAAAGACCACCTTCCCATCAATCATATACGGCTCCTGCAGCAAGGCTATATCTGTTTAACAGCCAATAACTTCTCCAATCACAGAGAGCTGGGTAGCGGCAAGGGCACAATGATTTAAATTAATGCTTATTAACAACATAAGAAGGAACAAATACCACACTACAAATATATACAGTTTCCTATAAAATACAAATATATACTTCAATAAAATATAAAATATTTTCCTATAAAATCTTAAAGCTAAAAACCAAAGTATCAAACCGTGCAAAAATTAAATACAATATTTACAAGTATTTACAATGTACAGAGCTTTGCTGCCGTGAATTTCAATTCCTTAAATATCCAAATGATTCTTGATATATCTAACTTCATTTATATAAACCGAACACTCCTTCCAGAAGGCATCATGCGCAGTATCATGCTTAGTACCAAATATTTTATTAGAGGTACTACAATTAATACAAGAAAGCAATTTTTCTGTACAATTCTTACCCACATTACCACGAGCACATCTAGAACAAATGTGTTCATTTTTACAAGTCTTTCTCGTGTGTCCATATAAAAGACAATTCATACAGCGTCTTGGCTGCAAAAACAATCTCAAAACATAGGATTTCCATCCAACTCTAAGTCTCTCACAATCAAGAAATTCTGTCTGACACTTCGAATGTATCTTAAAAATACGGTTAGAGGTACCGTTTTCTTTATCGTATTTATTAGAAAACAGAAAGCGAACACAATCACCTGAACAATTACAATTGGATCTCAAACTTTCAACTAGGTCATCATTATGCACAAAATCAGATACATTATATATTATAATTTTAGGTGCTATAAAATTTTTGCTGTTAGCGCGAATACATTTATTTAATTTTTCATTTTCATTAATGTGTTTTGCCAATATATTCTCCTCCAAGCGATCCGCAACACCAACGACGTAATAACCATTTCTTCTATGATATGTATGTGTAAGCTTAATCTGCAAATCCTCTGGTTTAATAACAGAGATCAATTCATCGAAAACATCTACATCTGAGGTCAAAAACCTAATAATAACCTCATTGCGCACCTCACCCTTTTTCTCAGTCAAAACATCTTTATGAAACTTTTTAAACTTATTTTCTTTCTTAAAAATATAGGCCTCTGTTTTCTTCCCAATCAGATTCTTGATTTCCTTCAATTCCTCCTTTATTTCGCACATGTGATCATATTTCGTTCTAATAATATCGGCTTCAATTAAATTTAGAATTATGAGACAAAAGCTGATCTGTTATCTTGTCCAGACATCCAACCATACCATCAATTTCAGAAAGCGGACACCCTTTTTATATGCGGGAAACTTTGTATCAAAGCCGTAAAGCTCTCTTACCACACATAAAATACCATTCGAGTTCTGGAAAAGTTAAGGTTACCCTCATATAAGGTATGTGAAAGAGCAGCGTAATTAGAAGTATCCAGTCGAAGGGCATCAAATGCTTTATAACGAAAATTAAGGCATCACATTATCTGACGGTAAATTTCGAACTTTAGAGAAACGGGATATCTGAAGGAAGTTTTACAATGCAATTCTTTATGTCAGTCTACAAAGACTCGAAACGGTTTCTTATGGCTCCGAAGTACCATCTGGGATAATCTGTGAAATGGTAACTCATCGGCCATTTAGAAGCAGCTTTGTTTTTTGAATACCTGAGCATGAAATTTTTGAAGAAGTATCTGCCCAAACTAATATGTATTCTGTTCAGCAGAAACATAAATTTGTAAATACGAATACAAATGAAATAATGCGACTTGTTGGTCTCCATATTTCGATGGGCACACTAAAATTCTCTCAAAATTATATTGGTCAAGAAACCTATCGGTAGGATGTTTCCTTGAAACAATGGCAAGAGACAGACTATTCACTCTGTTTCAAACTCTGCATTTTGCAGACAATATATCATCCCATTAAAATGGTGGTAAACTTTGGAAAGTACAAATATTTTTTTTAAATCCCATCAAGGAAAAATGCCTTATTTTGCCTTAACC